>JARYGA010005399.1:0-25941 GCA_030545235.1 Helianthus tuberosus
CCCGTTTCTCAATACAGGTGGTTTTGAGCGGCGTTAATTGCTGCCATGTATCGTCCGATCACAACGACGTCGTCCACATCGGATTCAGTGGCGAATCCTCTGGATGAATGAAACTATATAACTTGTTAAATCTTCAATTTTCATTCACAGTCTCACCAAAAAAACCTTCATTTTTCCAAAAACAAAATCTTGAAAACCGAGTACTATTCCAGAATCAGCTGCACAAGAACACCATAGTTTTCATCATCATTCCCCTTTGAAATCTTTCTCTTTGTGGAGTATTATATGATATTTCAAGAAATATAAGGCGTATTGCAAATAGAAAACGAACACAGCCGGGAAATTGAATAGCAGAGCAGATACGATTCAAATCGATATATGAAGAATTAGGGTTTGTGGCACCACAAAAACGATGCTTGACAATAAATCGAACACTAACCTCTTAGAATTAGGGTTTGCGGTATAAAATCACACCGTCGAGTTGAGTTTCCAGAACCATCATGCGAGAATGATGGACGAGGAGTTTGGAAACTGTTAATTGTTAAGTAGCAGCATGTTGGAAAATTTTGAACTTCGCCTCTGACTATGAGGGAAGATGGATAGTTTGGTTAGGGTTTGTGAGAAGTCTCTTGAAAAATCAATTGATATCAAACAACCAATTGATTGTGCGGAATCCAATCAATTGGTGATTCAAGAATCAAAACGGAAAACTGAAAATAAGAAGAACACGATACCGAATCACTTTCAAACTTGCACACGATTCTATTACTATCAACTAGCAAAACCGTCTAGTACAAGTTCCTACTCCACCAAATCGACTCTCTCTAACTCTCTGTAGGAAACTCTAAAACTATGAGGCTCCAAAGGTTCTAAGAAGTTCCCCCCTAAAACAAGTTAAAAACTTGTTTATATACTCAACCAAGCCCACTTCCCTACATGGGCTTCCCTTGGGCCTGCTTGGCCCACATGGCCTAAAGCTTAGCCCAAGTGACCTATAAAGGTCCACATCCTAATGTAAACTAACCCGGTAAGACCCAGCTCATAACCATAGCTTGTTGTATTAATTTGATGCGTCAGTCTCACACTTTAGGGCCTAACACCCTTTTTAATCGCATTTTGGGTATAACATACGTTCCTAACAAATCGAACTTATCAATCGAATTATTCAATCAATCGAATTATCACTTGCGAATAACTGTCATGCATAGATATACGTGATGCTAGTTGCATATGTGCTAGGGCTTATACTCGTGACGTCCCACCATGACTAGTATAGTACTATTGCGCCCGACGGGGTCTAGTTTGCCATCGCATATTCGAGCATCGGGGACTTAGTTGGTAGTATCAGCTTTGTAAGTATATATGTCGTGTGTTACGTCTTTGCATATGGAAATTCGCTACACTTTTTATCTATTATGTTATACATATCAAACCTGTATACTCGCCAATACTTTTGTATTGACAAATATTTTAACGTATGTTGCAGGTTAGATCGCAGGCTATATCAAATCAAGCTAGGAAGTCTAGAAACTCAACTAAAATCTAGGTTGTCGGATTTGTATTGTTCGAGAGGACAAGAAATCTGTGATAACTTATGTGATTGTATTATTTGTTAGTATGGGATAACGAATGTATTAAATATTATCGCAATATAGTTGTTATGGATTCTCTTGATGAATCTGATTCGCCTAGTGTCGCGCCCCGATGATTCCGCCATCGGTTGGGGTGTGACATCGGGTTACCATTACGCATCATTTCCGATAATGGCACAAACTTCACGTCGGAAGATTTCCAGAAATGGGTTTAGAGAAATGAACATCGAGCACAGCTTCACCTCTGTGGCACACCCACAAGCGAATGGGCAAGTTGAGAGCGTGAATAAACAAATAGTGGATGGCATCAAGGCAAGGCTGGGGTCCACGCGTAGGGGATGGGTGGACGAACTCCCTAGCATCTTATGGGCCCATCGCACCATGCCAAAAACCAGTACAGGCGAAACTCCATTCAGCCTATGCAGTTAATAGTGGCGCTATAGCGGTGCTATAGCGGTTAGCGGACACCTGGGCTTGTAGCGGTCCAAATAGCGGTTGGTTATAGCGGAACCGCTATTAGCGGCGCTATATCCCGCTATTTGGCCGATATATGAAGACCTGTATAGCGCCTACTGGACTGATTTTAGCGGTTAGCCCAAATTTAATGTAAAGCCCACTTTTATTAATTAAACCCATAACAATAAAAGGCCCAAATGTTTTATCAAACCTAGATATGACCAATTAAACCTAAATTAATGATGTACGACGACCAATGTTCTGGAGCGCACACTGGTTTGAGGTCGCTGGAAGCACTTCTTCATCATGAAGCTTGTTCATAATCCGAATCGAAGCTAAATCTTTCAATTGGAATGATAAAACTATGAATTTTGATATTACTATTAATATTTTTCAAAGACATATTTATATATATATATATATAAGTACATAAATTATCCATGGTATAAAAATTACCGCTATATCACCGCTATACCACCGCTATAACCTATATATCGTATAGCGGACCTTGACCGCTATCCGCTATTTTACCGCTTTAACTGCTTAGCATTCAGCCTAGTATATGGTTCAAAGACCGTAATACCGGCAGAAATCGGCCTCCCATCACAGCGTATGATCGCCATGGAAAAACAAGATAACGAACAAGAACGAAGAATGGATCTGGACCTTCTCGAAGAAAGCCGCGAGAACACAGCCATTGCAGAAGGCAGATATAAATCAAAATTAGAAAAATACTATAACGCACGCGTACGCGTGTGCACCTTCGTTCCAGGAGATTTCGTCCTGCGCGACAACGAAGCATCCAGCGCGGAAAAGCCAGGGATACTAGCACCTAAATGGGAAGGACCGTACATCATCCACGAAATCCTGGGCAAAGGCGCATATACCTTAACAAGGCTTGCCGGAACAGAGGTACCTCGCACCTGGAACGCGCAGCAACTGCGCAGGTGCTACATGTAACCAATCAAGACATCTCACACAAAAAGCCGGACACATGCGCAGGCAACATAATTATTCTAATTATTCACTTTGTATCCATTGGCCCTGCGCCTTATCAATACAAAGCTTATCCTTATATGTTTTCTTGTTTATTCCAAAATGCATGTAATTCCTTTTGGTACGTGCGAAAACACTATGGTAAAACATTGTAAGTCTCATGAACGGTCTAACGGGTACAAATCCCGCATACAGTCCAACGTTCACACATGGGCTCAATACCATCTTTATTCGCTTTACCTAAACAAAAGTAATTATACACATGCAACATATTGTAATTCAAACACAACTTACATATAATCACTGGTGCGCCACGCGCAATAACAAAAAACCCATATGCACAGCAGTGCATCAAAAAGTTACTTGTGCAAACAAAGCGCATTAACAAAATATACAGAACACGGTAGTGTATCAAAACGGTAATTACAAAATAAACAAACTAAGCATCAGGAAACATATCCAACACATCCCACGGCAAGAGGATGAGGATCAACAATCCAAGGGTTTACACCTTCCCCATCACCCGTAGCAGAAGCAATCAAATGCACACCGGTCGGAATCTCGGCCGGAGGAGCTAAACTAGGACCACGGCGACCTCGATGATACACTATTGAGCAACGGCCTCTCAAGTCAGCCGGAAATGCTTGAGTTACGGCATATGCCAACAGCCTGGTAACCCCTTCATCTACAGTATGAGAAGGAGCGTGATTTCTTGAAGACATAGGAGAAACAGCACCATGAACACCTCCATTTCCGACAACAGTTTCAATCGACAAGTCGGAAAGTAGAAGCAGAGCTTCAGCAGCATCAAAAGTCCTTAGAATTTCGGAAATCCTCTGGGATCGAAACCTTCGTCTAGTCCTCATTTTTTCCCAAATCTGGAAAAATATCAACACACTCCATATAAATATATAGCCGGGAAGAGCTAACGTCAGCATTGAAAGGAGAGCTTGCGATGATTAAGTGTCAAATCACCTCCCCTAGAAACGGCGATGCCACTGCAATCGTCATATCACATTAAATACTCTCTGATAAAGTCTGCACGTATTCCCAAGACTGCAGTTCAGTAAGAAGATGAGGAGGTAATACAAAAATGCATTTTCATTTTTGGGTGACGTCACAACAGTCAACTCATGATTAAAAAAAAAACTTTTCGCTCAAGTGAACAGTTCAAAATAAAGTAAAAAATACATATATCTTCTCCAAGAAGATTTACATTTTTTCAAAATCCACAAAAACTCTATAGCAAAACACCCACTTCTCATAGTCCAGTGCTCCACTTATTTGCATAAGAGCAACACTAGACTAGGGAGACTTGAAGGGGTAAGGTCCCAAAAACCTTGCTTCAAGTACTTGGGACCATACCACAACCTTGTCAAAAAGCCATCTTTAAACCTTGCGCGGCCGCGCACTGGTCCTACAAAGAGAACTTAGAAAGAAAAACGACGTTCAACATCTGCGCGCGAAAAAGAAACTGACAAATCCTCGCGCCGATCTCCATAGCAGCTAGGATAAAAATCCTAGCAAGCACTTCCGCATAAATAATATCCAGACTTGGATAAAAATAACTTCTTTGTTACCACGAAGTTAACGTGAGGAAGAGTCGCAAAGGATTACAATTGTATCTCTCTAGAAGACTCTATCATGCACCACCATTAGGTTATAACCGAATGGCCACGTGGCATCATCCCATGCTCCCTCAAGGTCACGATAATGGCACGAAATTGAAGGAAGATCTACACTTGCCCACTTTTCATGTGGCAATACCCGAACCGTTGATCGAGATCATGATCCGTGTGCACACACACTCGTTAGTGATTAACAGAAAGGAAAAATAACCGCTCACGGAAAAGCACTTTCCATCAACTTTTCATCAACAAATTTTCCCGCCCAAACTTCGGCTATAAATAGAAGGATAATTCAGGTATAAATCTCAAGTTACATTCACTTCACTTTCACTTCTTCTTCTTCATCAAACTCTGTACTTATTCTCACGCCGGAGGGTGGTCACGGAGAGAACCTCCATTCTCCCCGTGGTGAGTCTAACGGCTGTTGTTTTGCAGTGATTGCTAGAGGAAGAAGATCATTCACCCACGAATTGAATGAGAAGATTTAACCCCTTTTATGCAGATTCAAACCCTCTGGTTCTGTTGATTCCAGCCAATTTAACCAGTGTTTCTTCACATACTTATGCTATGTAGACAAAACTTGTATACTCGCCAACCATTTTGTGTTGATGGATATTTTATCTGCATATTGCAGGAAATTGATGATGAAATCTCAAGAAATTTACTTAGGGTGGAACTAGAAACGTACCTGAATTTTGTTTATGTGATCTTTTTACTTGTTTGGTTTTGTTAGATTAAATGTTGTATTTCCTTTCAAAAAATGTACCTTTAAAGTTATGAATGAAATGAAAGTTGTTCATTAAATATTTGTCACCTTTAGTTCGTTGTGATGTTTTGAACAATCTCATTCGTCTCGCTCCGATGTTTCCGCCATCGGTTGGGGTGTGACAATTCATGGCTAGACACATTTCCATCATGCCTTTGGTATGTCATCACTAACACCTTACTAGAATTTGAATCTCACCAATTGGCATTCGAGTCCAATAAATTCGATTGACTCCATGTAACCATTATGTAATCCACATAGTCATGTGTTAGCAATATTTATTTGGATTACTAAAATCCTTATTGCCAAACCTTCCACGTTATTATTATCAAATGCAAGTTACCCACACATTTAAGTCTTATTGGATATTATCCAATCATTAAGACGGTGTAGTGAAAGGTTCTCCCTTTCAACACGAGTTATGAAAAGTTTTCCTTTTTCACATGAGGTTGAGAAAAATTCTCTACGTACCCTAGAGGGTGGGTTCTTTTTTAAAATGCCCCCCCCCCCCTGCTTGCAATTTGATCAAGTTTAAGTAATGTCCCTCAAAATGACTTTGGGACACCCGTGATAAGATACCAAATATCTATATTTTAATGTCATTGAGGCCATTCATGTATATTACTATGCTCATACAAGCTTCTAGGCTATATGAGTTCACATATGGACCGGATAGAATAATCATTAGTGATCTATTTATCGGTCCTCTAATGAACTTAAATTTATAGTTTTGTTTATACAAATTTTTTTCTCATATGTCATCACATATTTTGAATGTTTACAATTAATTTAATCTCTGCCGATCATCTAAATTACAAATATTAGTCTAGCATGCTTTAGACAACACAACTCTAGCATTTGAACAAAACATGCATCATTCTGATTCTTCACAACCTTAACAGATAATACACTAACTCTTATGAGCATTCATTTCTTAGTTTAGACATAATAATGAGATTTTAATTTACCATTTCAAAACATTGGCTTTTAGAAAGGTCTCAAAACCATAGTTAACTTCACCCAAGGCCTCAGCGTTGTTCATAAGGAGTTAAACATTGTTAGTGCATATGTCTGTTGACTTCGTCTTGTATCGAGTCTTGTAATAGAATAGATAGACCAGGACACGTTGTACGAGAAAAACGGGAAACAGGTCTGAACCAGCCACTTCACACGAAGTGACCAGTTCGTGCGAACTGGACCAGATCGTGTGACTGGTTTGTGCGACCTGGGATCTCCTATAAATAGTGAGTGTTGGGTCTTCATTTGTAACATTCTGATTCTGGTAGCGAAGCTCTGCCGAAGTGTCGCCAGCTCATGTAACGTTGTGAAATCAATACAAACGACATTTAATCTACTTCTAAGTGTAAATCTAGCTGCAATGAAGATCAAATCAATGAATTCCGCCTCTGATTTGGTCTAGAACTCTTCTGAACGACTCGTTTTAATCGAATCCCGATCCTACAAGTGGTATCAGAGCTCAGGAGGAAGAGTTCTTACCATTTCAGCTTGATTTCCTCAAAAACATCTAATTTCTACTCATTTTCTACATTTTTTCTTCAAAATTTCAACGAATTCACGGATAAAATGACCTGATTTTGACATATAACACGAAAAACTGAGTTTTAATCAATCCTTGAACAAATCAGAACCTAATTCAACCTAAAACTTGATAAGATTTGACAAAAACATATCAGATCGTTTGACAAATCATCAGATCGTTTGAAAAGTGACCAGGTTGTTTGGATTATATTACCAGATCATACGAGGTGTATTCCAGATCGTTTGAAAGTGTTTCAGATCGCACGAGGTGTTCAGTTCGCTTGAAAGTTCAACAGGTCGCACGGTTTAATTCATTCAGTTCGCACGAAGTGGTCCAAACCACTTGAAAATTTGGCAAGTTCGTTTGGAAGTTGAATCAGTTCGCACGAAGTAGTCCAAACCACTTGAAAATTTAATCAGGTCGTTTGGAAGTTGTCAAATCATTTGAAAGTGTTTCCAGGTCGTACGGATTAGAGATATCCAGCTCGTTTCAGAACATTAGGTCGTTTGGTTGTATTACCAGTTCGCACGGTTTGAGTTTGAAAATAACTCCAGATCGTTTGAAAGTCTGTCATTGTGAATTTTTAAAAAAACCAAAACATGGATTCTGAATTTTACAACGAATTTGCTACCCCGATCACTATGGCTCAGAATGTGAACTTAGAAAATGAAATGGGCACCATGCAAAAACCGCCTAAGCTCATGAATATCGAGGAGTATAATGGATGGGAGGAACGTTTCTTAAATTGGGTTCAAGCGAATCACTTAGAGGCGTGGGAATGTGTTGAAGAACGATATATTAGACCGATTGATGAATAAGAAGAGATTGTTGCTATTAAAGATTTAGATGATAAAGAGAAAAATAAATACAAAAGTGAAAAGATGATGATCAGTATATTGCAACAAGCCATTAAGGAAGACATCTTGATCTTATTGCAACACAACGGAAGTGCACACTCAATGTGGAAAGCACTAAAAACGAAGTTTGTTGGAAGTTTAGACATGATCAAGAACAAAAAATCGCTTTTGAAAAAATAATTTGATCTATTTCATGGATTGAAAACTGAAAACACCAAAATGATTATAGAAAGATATTGCAATTTGGTGGTTAACATGAAGCGATTGGATATCAAGAAAGATAGAGAAGAATGGGTGGAAAAGTTGGCTGATGCGTTGCCACAAGATGTTTGGGGCACGTATCTTATGATTTTGAAGAATAATGGTGATTTTGCGAATCTATCGCTGAGCAAGTTTATTGAAAAACTCGAAGTTCAAGAGATGGAACAACGGAAGATGGCGAAAAGGAAGTACGATTGATAAGACCAACATTGCACCAAAGATCGAAACTGCATTTAACGCAAACAGTTCTTCTGGAGGGTCATCTTAAGGATCAAACAACAATAATGGATTCTCTTCATATCCATCATTTGATCCAAATTTTTCAGCAACCAATTCTAAACCGCAAAGCTCATACAACAATAATGGCCAAGTACTACAATGCAACATTGCATTACATCTTCAGAATGGTCAGAATTTCTCGGAAGAGGTTGCCAAAGGTCATATGTCTTTATTGGTGACTGTATTAGAGTCTTATGAAAGTTTGGTAGCCGGAAGGATTGGTAATCCAATGTTGACCAAAGAGGATTATGATCAGATTGATGCTGAAGAGATGGAACTAATGGATATAAAGTGGTGTATGGCTAGTGTGTTGAGAAGAGCAGAGAAGTTTAAACAAATCACTGGAAGAGATGATTTCCGTGATGCTGGAACTTCACCTTTAGGTTTTGATAAATCTAAAGTTACTTGTTTTCGTTGTAGGGAGAAGGGGCACTTTAAGCGAGAATGCACAAATCGCGAAGCAAGTGGAGCTCAAAATCCATTCAGCAACAATGATTATCATCGAAAAGCGATTTATTATCAAATTGCTCTACAGCCGCATCAACAACAATCTCCACAAATTTCACATGCTAGGAAGGATCCGATCGAAGAGCCATCAAAGAAAGCTTATCTAGTTCATCAAGAAGATGAAAGAATTCCAGAAGGTTTTAATTGGGATCATTATGATCCTAACAGAACTTCAGATTCTAAAGCATTTGTTGCCCAAATTTTTGAAGATTCAAATGCTGAAGATGAATTAGTGTATGCTTATTACGGATCTCAGCAATTCAGTTCTAAAAAGAAAAAAGAACCAGTTTCAACAGAAGAGGCTTCAGAAAAAGCACCAATCTTTGATCACTCAAAAGATGAAGAGAGTGATGATGACAGTAAAGAAATTTGAAAACTTGAATATTATAAAAGAGAATTTTCACCTGATAGGTATAATTTGCATTTTGTAGGTAAAATGGAAGAGATCAAAGAAAGACAATCTGCGAAAAAGAAGAATCATAAGGCAACAACTGTTGAAGAAAGGGTCAAACCTGAGGAAAATGTTCGAGTAGAAAAGAAGCAGGTTAAAGAAATTCCAGCTATCAAGGTTGAGAAGAAAGCAGATACTGAAAAGATACCTGAGAAGTGTGAAAATTGTGATACTGTGAAAAGGCACAACAACAAATTGATTCATAACATGAACAGACTGAAAGAATCTTATGATGTTTTAAACAAAGCTATGAATCAATATAGCAAGTCAAGCAATGAACAAGAGAAAGGCATGAAGACACTCAATGGAGCGTTCATGACGAAGCAGAAAATCATCAATCAGTACATTGAGAAATGTTCTGAACTTGAACAAAAATTGGAAACTCAGAGGATAGAAACTGAGAGGGTAAACAGGTTATAGAAAAGTTATTCATGTGCTTCTTACGTGATTGACAGGATTTACCCTACAGTAGAAGGTATGGAAGCGTTTGAAGAGAAGAAATCTGAAGAAAAGAATACTGGTAAGAAACATAGTACCAATTATACCAAGTGTCCACCTCCGCTTGAAGAAGGATATTCTCCACGGAATCCTAATTCAGAAAGAGTCAAAAAGGCAACCAATTTAAAGTGGGAATCTGAACCTTCAGATGGATTGCCAGACAACATTGACATCACATTCACATCGTCTGACACTGATCATGAGTCTGAGTTAATAAAGAAAGTGGTCGATCAGGTGTTAGATAAAGATAAAACCGAGGAGTCAAAGTCAAAGTCTGACACTTCAAGTTCAACAGTTGAAAAGTGCAAAAGGGTTTACAATAATGATTTTCTGATATCAAAAATAATTTGAATGACGAAACATTCAAAGTAGCATATACTTTGAATGACTCCGACAAATTATATTCTGATGAAGAATTTCCAATAAGAGGTGTTAAAACTGAAATGATTAACAAGGTTTTCAAATTAACAGAAATTAATATTTCTGAAATAAAAGATGTAAATCTTACTGAAAAACCTAAAAAATACACTTCAAGAGTTCAACAAAGATTGAACAAGAAAAAGGGTTACAGTTATGGTTCGGGTTATCAAAAGAAACCAAACCATAACAGTAATTTCAAAAAGAAAGGATTAGGATTTATTCCAAAAGAAAATGAAAAATATGTTAAAGATTTTAAATCGAAAGTTGTTTTTGTATCAGGAATATCTTCTGAAGAAGAAAAAGAGAATTTGTTCAGAAAGCAGACAAACAAAGAATTCCTTGCTAAGAAGCAAGAGGGAATGAAGAATGATGTTGCTCAGAAGAAGGAAATGAGAACCTGTTATCAATGTAATAAAGTTGGGCACATTGCATGGAACTGTCCAAAGGCAACCCAAACAAAACAGGGATTCTCTGAAAACTTGAAAGAAAAGTTGGTTGATAATGAACCACCAACTGAACAATTTAAGGTGTTCAAAAATTCAAAATTTGAGGTTGGTGAGAGTTCAACACGTTTTTACAAAAGAAGAGTGAATCTTAACAATCAAAAGTGGGTTGTTAAGAAATCAGAACTTAAATCTGGTGATGAGTTTGTTTCTTCAGAAGCAAAGGAGCCACTTTCTGGCGATGAATCTGACTCGTCAAAGTCAGAGGAGCCACAAGTTGACCTAAAAAGTGATAATTCCATTCCGACAATGGATGATGCAAATTTTCCACCATTGTCAAACGGAAACTTAAAGCAAAAAATTGGCAAAGTTGAGATTTCAAATCAATTCTTTTCTGAAAAGAAAGAATTTGATGTTGAAAAAGCCTTTAACCCTAAAGTTCTAAATATTTTTGGAAAAATGGTTGACGGGAAGGTCAAAGGGGTAAAGGAATTCTATGAAAAGAATAAGAAAGGAAAGAAATTGAGTGATGATGACTCAGAATCACCCAAGGACCGTCAGGCTTGGGTGAATCTCTTTAACTAAAAATCCTGACTTGCCGGAGCTCCCAAGTTGGTAATCGTGGAGCATGAATCGGCATCATTCTTGAAAAATATTTTCTAATAGTTTTTACAAGTGGCTGAAAGAACAAAATGATGAATTAAACCCCATGATGTGTGAAATCAACAAAACTAATTTTCCGGAAAAACCATTTTGATTAAAACAAACTTAAGTGTTTTGAAATCATAATGGCCATGATGTGTGAAATCAACAAAACTAATTTTCCGGAAAAACCATTTTGATTAAAACAAACTTAAGTGTTTTGAAATCATAATGGGAAAATAGTTTGTTGTCAGGAGGAGTTCTGATTGTTTATGCCAAGTGAATGGAGAATTGAAGCAATTCACATCAGTTTGTCATCTTACTTTGTATAGTTGATTGTTTACATTTTCAAATTTTCCCGAAAAATCAAAAATTGAAACATATTTTATTTTAGGGGGAGTAAAAAATTTAGAAAATTTGAAAATTTGAAAAAGCCAAAAACATGATAAAATCTAAAACCCAAAAACATCGAAAAATCAAAATGAGTTTTGTTGTGAAAAAGGAGGAAATGATAGTACATCAGTAGACAATCACAGTACGCTAAATAATTGGAAAGTTAAAATGTGATAAACGGTCTCACTGATGATATGCCAGTAGGTTCTTACACGCTTAGTAGATTGTTTTCGAGATATAAACCTAAATATCAAATACTTACTTATCTCGTGGGGAACATCTCTCGGATATATAGGTAACCCCTGAAATCTTGTTTGAAGGGCTTTCTATTTATGACATACTAGGTCTTTGTGCGTGATGATATTTGGGGTATTATACCAGGACTTCTGATTTTACGGGAGCAATAGCCTAGTCCTCGTATAATACTCTGCACTGTTTTAATCATAAAGCCCACCCTCAGCATAAAAAATGATGAAACAATGAAAAATGCTAATCATGTGCTGTTGAAAAGAAGATCCCCAAGGGGGACCCACCTAAAGTCGAGTCATCATCTCTCTGATTGAACGGAAGTTCTAGTCTGAGCTCTCATGGCCTCGCATTACCCCTTACAGATATCATTAGTGTACATTCACCTGTAAGACTAAATATAGGAGTCTGGATACGGGAGTATATTCTGAGGTGGCATACGCGAATAAGTTAAGTCTATTAAAACACTAATCTCGTATCTCGAATCAGTTGAACTTTGTGTGAAAATTTAAGTGGATCAGTATACTGACAATCTAAATGAACCGTTTAGAACTTAAAGTCTAAAAAAGGTCAACGGTGCTAGTGATTTGTCATAAACTGATATGATCCTCTTACACAAGCTCACAAAAAGATGTCTGTATATAGTTTATTTCCCAAAATCCAAAAAGATTTTCAGTGCGTTTTAGCATAAAATTTTGAAAATTCAAAAAGATTTTATTTTATCTTATTTTCGACAACTGATGTTGGAAAGCTGATTTTCAAAATTCCAAGTGCTGAACAGGGTTGGGAGAGTTTGTTTGAAATAAGAAATGATATTGAAATAATTAAATGGTTCATTAATTTGAAACCAAATTTGAGTGTTACAAATACAAGTGGTTAACCAGAGATCATAAATGAGAGATCATTTTGATTTGAGAAGGTTTCAAGTGGTTTCTAAATTTGTTAAATTTTAAAAAATTGTGAAATTTACTTTTGGGTAGAGTATGTGCAGATAAAAAACTTTGAAAGAGCTAAGTTTCGACTCCTAAGGATTATCCGCATAAGCGTATGCAGATTAGAGCCAGGTTTCCGATTCAAAGCTTGCAGATAGTGAATTCCAGACTACGATCCCAGTTTATCGAAAGGGGGAGTCTGAAGACATAAGAGCCAGATTCAGATCTTGGAATAGCGTTCGAGATAGAAGATGCTAATGCTGATGAGCTTAAGGAATCAAGAGATCTGAACAAGAGAATTTGAAGAGTCAGGTTGAGATTCTGGAAGAGTAAGAGAGAGATTGAAGGATGCTTACAGAGAAAGATACTTTGGAGAGAGCGAGAAGACTGATCAAGACAGAAGACTCGACACACTAAAGACTCGTCATCATCCAAGGGGGAGTTTGTTAGTGCATATGTCTGTTGACTTCGTCTTGTATCGAGTCTTGTAATAGAATAGATAGACCAGGACACGTTGTACGAGAAAAACGGGAAACAGGTCTGAACCATCCACTTCACATGAAGTGACCAGTTCGTGCGAACTGGACCAGATCGTGTGACTGGTTCGTGCGACCTGGGATCTCCTATAAATAGTGAGTCTTGGGTCTTCATTTGTAACATTCTGATTCCGGTAGCGAAGCTCTGCCGAAGTGTCGCCAGCTCGTGTAACTTTGTGAAATCAATACAAACGACATTTAATCTACTTCTAAGTGTAAATCTAGTTGCAATGAAGATCAAATCAATGAATTCCGCCTCTAATTGGGTCTAGAACTCTTCTGAACAACTCATTTTGATCGAATCCCGATCCTACAAACATAAGTCTAAATTTCAAGTCACTTTGATGAACACATTCATTACCAACAAGATAAAAGGTAAATCGTATAGATCACTAGCATCTTGAAATATAGTTAATAAGATTGACTCTCAACAACATAACATTCACATATGCCTAAAGTGATTTATACATTTCCATTGTTGTTAACTTGAAAACCATGTATTGGGATACTTTCCCAATATTGAAAGACAAATCATCCACGTAGTTCAAGCAACATTGATAGTGGTAGAAGCCTCTGCAAGTCCATCATTATTGTAAGTCTCCTATAACAAATTTGCAAAATTTATTAAAGTAATTTACAATAATTACATATATTTCTTTCGTATGTTATAGTCTTTGAAAAAATTACATGTGCATTTTCATGTTGATGATCTCAACATTAGATGGCATATTTTGATTTCTTTTATTTTGTCTCAATATACTCTCACTACTTTCCTCATGATTCTCTCATGATGTGGTTAGAGATTCGATGTCTCATTTATGACTTATTACATTAATCATGGTCACAACTCGCTCATTATGTTTATGCAAATCACTTCTTGCCCTTTCCATTAAATAAATTCTTTGTCAAATGGTAGAATATGAGTCTTCAAATATGCATATTACATTTTTTGTTTTGTATTTATCATTTATTATCTTTTGGTTAACTTGCTTATCAAAAATAAATAAACCTAAACGATCGTCCAACATTTAAGGTTAAAAGATGCAAACATATTTTGAATGGATACAATAATGATATCTAGACATCAAATCTCAAAGTATTATTAAACTTTCATCGTTCGATTGTAATAATCGCAATTATACCGTTTCATGTCATGTTTTGAGGTACTCCCTCAATAAAATTTCATGCACTCATAAGGACAAGTTTCTCGTTTCACCTAGAAACTGTATATTAACTTGAATAGTCACAAGGCGTCCAAAACAACAAAGTTGTTTGTAACTAACTACTCGCATGTAGTTGAACAACTAATTAGGTCCATAACAATATCGAGTTGTGTTATTTTTCACTAAATACTCTCTCCAAGATTATTATATGGTTTAAGACATGATACTTCTCATACAAGCATTGAACTGTTTATAAATTGCAAAAGGCATGTTTTATTCGTTCACAGCATTTCTCGCATTTGTAATTGTTTTAAATTTAAACTATACTACTATCTAGGACTTGCACTTTGCGGCGAGACCATTAAGCTAAACAAAATGTAAACATAAAAATGATGAATTACGCAAGCATGTTACGACACGTTAACTCGCAAAAATATGACCGAAAAAGTAAAATATATAAAAGAATATCTAAGATGGCTTAGGAACCGCGAGTTTCGATAAATTTGTAAAAGATGTAAAGTACACGGGACCAAAGTTGAAGGTATATGGTATCAAAGTAAAAGGTCAAGTGTGTTTAGGTTAAAAGTAGAAAATGTTTGTGACAAACATGTAAAAGATGATAATTATAGTGTTAAAGGTGTAAAAATGAAAACTATGGAGTTAAGTAAAAGATGAAAAGTATTGGGGTTTAAAGTGTAAAAGATAAAAAATAAAAGAAAGATGAACAGTAAAAAAGGTCAAAAAGTCAAAGAAAATGAATAGTGAATATGTAAGGGAGGAGAATATTTACTAATTAATATATAGTCAATTTATTTATGTTTTGATTACAAAATCAAGACCATAAATTCTAAAATATTTTTATTAAAATAAATAGTGAATATGTAGGGGGGGGGGGGGAATATTTGGTAATTAATATATAGTTAATTTATTTATGTTTTGATTACAAAATCAAGACCATAAATTCTAAAATATTTTTATTAAATAAAACATCATCTAACACGCTTGTTAGAAAGATTAAACGATTACAAATCGTTTTAATAAAAATAGTTTACCATAGTCAAACCAATTCTATCCCGCTCTTTAGAGAATACAAATCGTTAAAATCGGTAGTTTTACGATAAACTAATTCTATTACGCTCATTAGAACTTAAATTTTCAACAAACATTCAAAATATTCGGTTTTTATAAAGTAAACCGTTTGCAACCTGCTCATTAGAAATTAAACGAATATAATTATCGTTATAAGCCATGTTGGTTTATATAAAATAAACTGATCTAACACGTACGTTAGAAATAATCGATTAGAATTATCTTCGTAAGGCCTTTTGGTTTATACAAAACATATTGTTTCTTACACTCTCATTAGAAATAAACGTTTGCCAAAATCGTTTTAAAGTTCTAACCTGGTTGTTAGAAATAAACGATTACAAAATTCGTCTTGAAGTTTATAAAATAAACTATTTCTAACATGCTCGTTAGAAAATAAATAAATACAAAATCATTTAATGTTTATTGAAATAAACTATATTTAACTAAATGTTTCAGATAAAACAAAACATTATAAACTTCGGTTTTAAAACCAACCATTTCTAACTCGGTCATTAGAAATTATAATTGTTTAGACCGAACCGTTTCAAGTTTATTATTTTCAAAATAATTGTTTCTAACCCGCTCGTTAGTAACTATTTTGTAATGATAATGTTTTCTAACACGCTCGTTAGAAAATATAGATGTTTTAAAATTTATGATTTTACAAAATTTATCATTTCTAACATGCTTGTTGGAAAATCTAAATGATATTAAACTTGTTATTTCGCAATAATAATAATTTCTAACACGCTCGTTAGAAAATATAGATGTTTTAAAAACTTATTGTTTATACAAAAATAGTCATGTCTAATAGGTTCATTAGAATATAAAGGTTTTATAAATTTGTTATTTTTATAGAATAACAAATTTCTAATATGCTTATTAGAAAGTATAATGTCTAACAACACATTTGTTAGAAAATAAGACTAAACGTTCACAAACGTTCTATATGAGTATACAAAATACAACTTTCTGATAGGTTCATTAGAAAATGTTAGTATTAAACCATTTTAAAATACATGTTAATTTGTATATAATTCGGTTCAACAAAACCAATCATAACTCATGAAACCCAAATATTGAATCAAACATTCATATAGTAACACGGTATTCAGATTGAAATTATGCTTCAATCCTAAAATTAATAAAACTCGTTTATACTACATAAACATTTCCTAAAAATATTTATAAGATTTTAATAAAAAAACCCAATTAATATTTTTGAACTTCCGTGAAGAAAAAAATCCTTTATAAGAAGGTTTTAAGATTGAACAAACAATCTTCATAAAAGTATGTTTTAAGATTGTAGGAAACTAGCAGGGGCGGCTATGAGGGTGTGCGGGGAGGACTTCCACACAGGGCTCGTGATTTCGAGGGGCATGTGTTTTTTTTAAACTGGTATATATATATATTTATATAGGACAAAGATCCGTTAGGAACTACCTCTTATTGCGAGAGCCGCGAGAACCAATATGAACACAACCAAAAATGCCTAAAAATAGCTAAAAATCACACAAAAATTTTGTTTTTTTTTTAATATTTTTTATAAAAAAATCGCTACTTTTAGTAGCAAAAAAAATTTTTTTTTTTTTGGCTACTAAAAGTAGCGATTTTAACATTAAAAATATTAAAAAAAAATTTAGATTTTTTTTTTATTTTTTTAGGTTTTTTTGGGTTTAGTTTTTAGCATTTTAGTTTTTTTTTTTGGGGGGGGGGGGGAGGGGGTTAGGTTTTTTGGGGGTTTTAGTTTTTAGCATTTAGCTTGGGGGGTTAAGTTTTTTTAGGTTTTTTTTAGGGTTTTTTAGCTATTTTAGGTTGTGTTCACATTGGTTCTCGCGGTTCTCGCAATAAGGGTGGTTCTCGCATGAACCGTACCCTATATATATATATATATATATGTTCACAAATAGAAATCGAATCAAACAATATACATAAAATGATCTTTGGTGCAGTGGCGCGCGTGTTTTGGTTAGTTCTTTGAGCCCGGTGAGACCAGGGTTCGAGTCCCTTGGTTCACTTCTTTTTTATTGAGTTTCATTTAACAGTTTTCAATAATTGCACAACTGGTCCCTGCACTTAAAATTTCTAAACAATTACCAAATCAGTCCCTTCAATTAGGAAATTAGTTTAATCTAAAATTTATAACTAGGTTAGTTACTTCTTTTGTAATTATTAACGAGACTAACAAGTTTCATTCATAAAATTAATATTTTAAACCTGAAAACTAGTTACAGTAATTTCTAAATACGCGACATCTAAATAAATAAATAAAGTTCGTTTAGGATCCGGTTTTCAAAACAGATGGGTATCGGAGATCCGTTTTTGGCGGATGTTAAACATTGTTTATCGAATAATACGATTTTGTTATTTTCGTAAATGCCTTGTTTATCGTTAAGATATAAGGGCACATTTTTTTACCTTGAACAGGGTACATGAATTCTCAGAGACGCCACTGGAAACTAGATTTTCCCCGGTGCTTCGCAATGGGATTGTTGTTGTTTTTCCCCATGCAACACCGTAGAAGTTTGGACATTATGAGTTTGGCTTGTCAAAAAACATAAAAGTAAACATCAATACCATACTAGCAATGAGGTCGTTCACCCATAAGAGGGGACGGGGCGCCCCGTGATGGAGGTGCCATCACGCGTGGAATGCAAGGGAACACCGCCGCCACCCATATTGATCACGCGTGGAACATATAACGCATTGAGATTTTCACGCGTGAAGAACTTGGATGTTGATGCAATTCATTTTTTTTTTTTTGAATGATTTTGATAGTGTGTGGTGAGTGACGGTCACGTCCACTAAAAACCATCACTAGTGATGGAATAATGTTCGATGACATGGCTGAAATTGATTGGATGTTGTGAGTGATGAGTGAGTGGTAAGTGATGGGCGCCCCTACCCCTCTAAGCGGTTGAGTTCGTCATAGTACCGTGACGGTAACGTCGCTCACTATTGCCTGTGATAAAAAATAAATACCCAATCCGAATTTATTACAATTTTCATTCTTATAAACTATAAATAGTCATGTGAGTTTCGTTTAAAAACGGAGCTAATATCTGATGTAATAAGAAATAAAAACTTTTATTCTTACTATTGATTTTGTTCAAATAATTTTATTTATTCGTGTTTGTTAATAGTTGTTTTGTATATCTAATTAATGTTGTGTTCTTTAGTTTGAAAGCAATCAGATATCATTTCCAAATAATAAGTAAATAAAGCTGTTTTAATTGCTCTTGTTTCGTGTTATGAACAATCCGTTTAGTCACCACAATCACACCACCAACTATTCCAATTTATTTGAAACCATCCTCCACCGCTTCAGGAATCAGGGCGACAGGGCCCCCCACCATTTTAAATGTTGACAACATCCTCCTTTGTTTCGGGCCGACTACAGCTTCCGGCAATCGAGCTTAAAATTTTGCATATATTATAATGAGTTAATTACTATTTTCGTCCCTGTGTTTTATCAAAAATCACTATTTCAGTCCATTAGTTTAAAAATTGTGATTTCAGCTTTGGGTGAAATTACCAAATTGCCCCTATGGTTTAATTAAAAAAAACGCTGGTCACAGGTTTCGAACCTGTGCCCTTTGCTTTGAAATGTGTTTGTTAAACCAATAGGCCATGTATCAAGAATGTTAATGAATTCAAATTGTTTCCCTTATAACATAGCCTATCCATCATCATCTTCCCCAAATCTTTCATCTTTATCAATGGAGAAGCCACCATTAACCCTAAACCACTTCTGCCACACCACAACTACCTCCGCCACACCACAACCACCTCCGCCATACACCACCACCATCCTCGTCACTGTAACACCTCGAAAATTCACGTCCTATAATGTGTTGACACGTGTCATATGTTTGAACGAGTGAAAGAATGTTATAAAAGGATTAAAGTTGACAATCATGGAAAGTATGTGAAAATACGGGTTCTAAATGTCAACAGTGAATAAATATACTTTACATTAACCCTACATGATGCTCATACCTTCAAACGAATAAGTCATGGATCATACGAAGCTAAATATGAAAGAAAGTGAGAGATTACAAACTACAGGGGTTAAATGTGTCAACATGTTTAATTTATACCTCTGAGTGACCTTTTAGCAAACCCGAAGCTTTGTAACGGTTAATTATGCTCACTAGAATGCACGATATAAATTTCATAAAGTTTCGTTATCGTATGAGAAAGTTATGATCAAATTCGTATGCGAGGGGTTAAAAGCGTCTACGATGAAGTTTATGACTCTTCGGGTAACAATAAAGTTAACCGAGGACTAAACAAAGTGGGTAAATGTCTTGAAGCCCTTATAAGTCAAATTGGAGGGTTCAAAGTGCAAGAAATAAAGTCGAAGCAAAGTTTCCAAGAGCCAAGGACCAAAGCATAAAAATCAAAAAATTTCAGATTTGATCAGTAGGGGCGTCGCGCCACGCGAGGACCCTGGGGGGTCTACGCGTGCCGCGAGGGGCCTTCTGCTCCGAATTCTTTGGGTTCTTGTCTGCCAACTCCATTTTAACCGACTTAAAACGATTTTCCTCATCTTGCACGACCCCTAAACAACCCCTAGACACTTAGGGACATCTGGAAATGATCCAAGGCCATTGTTAGACTTGTGTGTCAACAATCCATGAGGTTTTGAACACTATAAAAGGCCACAAGGTTGCAACCATTTCTTCACACCTCATTTCTGCATTTCTGGAGCTTCTTGGAGCTTAAGAGCAGACCCAAGTCTTTCCTAATCGTGCATAGGACTTCAGTAAGTATGCTTAACCTTTCTTAGTTAAATTTTTGCTTAGTTTTAGCTTAAAAGTCAAACCGTCGTAATTAACGGTTGACTTAGCGATTAATCATTGATGGTTCAGTGATTAGTCGAATTGAAAGTATTTATAAGTTGGTAATTATGTGGGCATTAAACCCTTAAAAGGGCACCCTCTGATTCCCACTCTAACTAGGTCAAATGTCGGGTCAAACTTGTTATTAAAAAGTCAACAGAATGCTTAATTTCTAATTTATGCATAATTAGCAATGTAGAACCCATACAACCTGGTTGATCATTAATATAACTTGGTAATGAATGTAAGAACATGTCTAAACATGTTCAACCCGACAATTTTCAGTAGAGACCCGGTTCGGAACCGAAAGTCGCATAATTTGACTTATGCTTTGACTTTCAGTTCTGACCCGTTTAAGCATGTTTTAGAAATGCCTTAGAGCTTCCTTAGGACCAGGTTACATGCTAGTATAACCCTCTGTGATTATACACCTTGGTTCATTAGTTAACCAATTAATATGCATGGTTCTGTTAATTGCTCATATGTTGACCATTATGCCCTTTTCACCATAAAACGTGATTTTTAAAAATGTAAAAGAGTAGAAACCTTAGTTACTGAATTATAAACTTGCACCCAAAATTTGACATCAGTTTGAGGTGTAGATTGAGAGTTATGCTCATTAGCGTAATTAGAAAGCTTCTTTAGCGATTAAACGGCATAATTAGCGTATGGCCTATTTAAGCCTACTTTTTGATATCAAATTTATTACCCACTGATGTAATATATTATTTTGGGATTTTTGAAGATTTTTAATTAATTTTAAGCTGAGCATAACTTAGAGTCATAGGCTTAATCCGGTAATTGTCGGTTTTGCCCTTACGGGCTATAAAATGAGTTTTACATATCTTTTTGACCCCAAACCTTTTGCTACTGATTACATATGATAAATGAATTATTTTAAGCCTTCTGGAATAATAAGAATATTAGTTTTCCATATAGAACCCGGAAACGGCTTCTAATCGCCTTATTAAGCGTTTTTAACGCATAGTATGTACTAAAACTATTTTAAACATACAAAGGTTGATACCTACTGATATGTTAGGTAAATTATAATATTTTAACAGTAAGCAAAGGTTGTTTAACTCGGACTTCAGTTTTGAGCCTTTCGGCTTATGTGAAATTACCAAAATGCCCCTACGGTGCATAGTTTGGTTATAATTGATAAATTTCACATAGATACTTTACCCTACTGTTATAATTTATTAAATTGAGTATTTTTGCTGATTACATCAGACCTGTAACTCAGGTTAATACTTAAACTCTTTTATAACCTTGTAAATGACCAGACTACCCCTGCGGGGCATAGTTTGGGTTTAAATTCGTTTCGGGCATAATAAAAGACATCTTACTGATGTCACAACATATTTGAGTCATATTAACTTAGGAAACCTGTATATGGCTCTTACGCTTACCCGTTACGCTTATTACGTGTTTGGTTCGGTTTATGTAACTAGTTTACATAAATTAGCCGAAACGGGTCAAACCTTATCGGTTTTATCTCAAAATCCAGAATGTATATGAAATACCCATATTAAGCAAGTCTTCAAACTTGTCGGGTCTAAATCACATTCTATTCCGGTCTTCGCTTAATCGTGCGTACGAACCGTATCTTTAAAACTAACCGGTCTAAGCTTAAGCTTAACTAAAGACCCGTTAGGATTCTAATAGGTTATTATAAACCTTCGTTCCAGAATAGGAGGACCAGTAAAAGCTACTTGCATTTGCTGTTTGTGAATTATACTTGCAAAGGTAAATACTTTTAACTTATTTTCCCTATACGGGCTTGGGGTACGGTATATAAAATACCGCTTGGTCGGGCATTAAATCTTCCATCGTATAGTGGTTAATTGATATTTGATCGGCCCGTTTAAATTGTTTTGTTTACTTAAAGCCTTTGGGAGGTTAATGACCATGTCCCGGATATCCTTGGCATCATTTTACGAAATGGCCACGACTTAAGCGCGGGTTGTAGGCGTACACTCGTCAGTGCATAAATAAATAATGTGGTGTGTCTATTGATCTTTAACCCGGCACGATCCGGGCTACTGAACGCATAAGGAACATGTAATTCTTTTACAAGTTTATATATTTAAATAATTATCCCAAGTTATAAAATGTTTGTGCCATGTGCATCCAAATCAATTTTTAATCATTTTTAAAATGAGTCAGTTGATTGTATTTACCAGTGTAAACTGACGTATTTTCCCAAAAAGATTAAGTGCAGGTACTACTCGTAATTGGCTGGATATCTCCTTAGCATCAAAAGAGTCTCGCAAGCTTAAGATGCCTAAAGTCTGTTGAACTACTGTTTCCTATTTATTTTGATCCTTCTGTGGATAAACTTTCAACTGTTTGTGATACATGATATTACAATTAAATTTGGTTGAAATATATCTTTCATTTGCTTCCGCTGTGCATATTAAATATTGTGTTGTTTGACTGTAATGTTGTCAACCATGTCACGATACTCCCCCACCGGGCCCACCGGCGACACGTGGAATCCGGGGTGTGACATTAATGGTAGCTTCTGCCATTGATAAAGATGAAAGGTTTGGGGAAGATGATGAATACGCTATGTTATAAGAAAAACAATTTAAATTCATTCACAATCTTGATACATGGCCTATTGGTTTAACAATCACATTTCAAAGCAAAGGTCATAGGTTCGAAAGCTTTGACAAGCGTTTTTTTTTAATTAAACCATAGGGGCAATTTGGTAATTTCACCCAAAGTTAACAGAATAAATGGATGGAGTTAAGTTGGTGGACAGACATGGTTACGAAAGTGAAACCACAGGGACTGAAATCGCAATTCTTACACTAATGGACTGAAATAGTGATTTTTGACAAACCACGGGGACGAAAACAGTAATTAACTCTATTATAATAGAACTTCTTTTCTCTTTCCACGGTGTTTTAGAAGAATCTATCCTTCCAACCACTGAGGGGCTGTTTGGTAGCCTCTGAATGGTCATTAAGAGGCTACCTCTTAATGGAACAATTAAGAATTTTACCAATGAGAATGTAGAAGAATGTGACATGTGATGATTTACCATTCAGAGGTTACCTCTTAACCATTCAGACTTGAGGTTACCTCTTATTCATTTAGAGGTTTTAAACCATTAAGAGGTAGCATCTGAATGGTCATTAAGAGGCTACCAAACAGCCCCTGAATCTGTGAATCATATTAATTTCAATCCTATTCAAGCTAAAGCAAAGCAAAGAGTAAAAAGGTTTTAGGCACATTGATGTCTATTTCAACTAATACCATTTTTCGGTTTCCTAACTCTTATTTTAAAAGTGATTGTATGAAAACTTTTCTTTATCACATCCATAGCTATGCTAAGGAATATAATTTAGTTACATGTATGTTAATCCATTTCCTTTTGTTGCAATACACCAACACACCACCGCCACTGCCACCGGCAAAGTCACCACAACACAACCATCTTGATGGAAACGCCATCATCTGCCCCATTGTTCTTCCAGCCATGTGACTGCCGCTTCGATCTCCTCACCCCCTTATTTATCGTTTGGGGTGTTCAATAATCGTTGATTCGATATTCATTAACCATCATCGATTTATGGTTTCCATAGTAAATCTATGATGATAATGCACGATGGTGGTACAGGTTGGTGGTTGGTGGTTGATGTTTTTCCACCATGGGAATCAAATCCGAAGTCCTTTAGATGTAGTGGATAGAAAGTGGAAGAATGACGGTGAGAACGTCTGTGTCAATGACTTCCGGGTGATGCCACGAAACCAGAATGGAAAAAAGGAAAGTGTATAAAAGAAACAAAATCTTGTGGCTAATATGAAAGACATAAACTTGTGGTCAACATATCAAATACCCAAAACATCACTGGCGCAAACCAGTGATGCTATTTGATATATATAATAATGCGTTCACTTTTATTAAGTAATAATCAAAATATACAATAACGAGACTTTTGTTATTCGTAGGAAATATGATAGTACAATCTGGTTACAAAGCTACATGAAAAAATATATAAATACAATAGTTTATACAGCAAACGTGATTCAAACGCGTCTTTGGTGGGTACATCAAACGGCATTCATCTAGTGTTTATAACTCTAGCATTCATCTGTCATGTTTTCAACCACGTTTCTTGACTGCACCAATTAGCATACTAAAATATTAATAATTTTGATTGAAGATCGTATTTCACACAGGGTTTTTAAACAGATTATTTTCCTCTTCTAAGACGAACGCATTTGTCTCCCACGGTACAACAATCGGAACAATATGTTTACTGCCGGAGATGGCTCTTGCACCCTAGATAGCATCGGGTATATTGGTATTCTAATTTATGTGAAAAAATATAAAGAGGAAGTTGGTGATGATGGAAGAATTAGAAAATACTCATCTCTAAATTCTACAAAACTTTAAACACAAATAAATTTCTCTAATATCTCTTTTTCATTTTTTTCTCTATTTTCTCTCTTGTATCCAACAATGAATCGTAAAGTTCTTTTTATGAACTCCATATTTAATTTCTATTATTTAAAAATAATTATAACAATAAAAACCTTCATTATAAGTCAAATAAAGGATTAATTTAATTCATGACATGTTAATGTCATATTCTTGAATAGAGATTAAAAGTCTCGTAAAATAATCAATTTATGACAAAGATGAATTTATATAAGAGTCAACAAAGTTTAGAAATATTCACTTCAACCACTCAACTTCGAGTATCGATATCTCATTCATCTCAACTCCGATTTGAACACGATCTGGTTTGTTTGGGAAACTCTCACATCGTAGAACACAGACCCATAAATAATTATCTATACAACTCATATATAAATACAACTAGGTTTTTACCCGGGATTGCTTCCCGGGCTCGGGAAAGTTATTTAGATTAATTAATTACCATTGGTTATTAATACGACCGCATTACATCAACCATCTTATACTGTTATTAATACGACCAAAAGTCAATCAGATGTTGACCAAAAGTAAAACGGAGTATATTGTTTTTAGTTCACAACTCCACATTGTTTCCGTTAGACATGGAGCTAATAATTTACATGTACATATATAGTTTTAGAATCACAACTTCAAAACTAAACAAACAAGTCTAGTATCAGTTTCGAAAAGCAAACAACTACAACCCGAAAATTTAGTTCAATGTATGCTTCTGCATTTGCCTTCTTCAAACCACAAACATTCATCCGAACATAAAAAACTTTTTACCTTTCACAAAGTTAAGTGTAAATGCTTGACCTGAAACCATGCCTTTATCTCTCACAAACTTTCTCATTCCTTGCAGATAATATCTTGGTTGACCTCGAGATGAACCTATAGCAGCTTGAATATTCCAAACATCACCTGCCACGTCCACAATCTTCAAACCCATCTTACGATTCAGTCCAAG
>JARYGA010005400.1:0-23091 GCA_030545235.1 Helianthus tuberosus
CGATCGCCTATTGTATGGCACGAGATCAGAGACTCGCAAATTACCGGTCCTGAGCTGTTGCAAGAAACGACTAACAAAATCCTCCAAATTCGAGACAATCTGCTGAAAGCTCGGAGTCGACGGAAAAGTTACACCGATAGACGCCGCAAGCCCCTTGAATTTGACGTTGGCGATCACGTACTCTTAAAGGTTGCACCTTGGAAGGGGGTGATCAGATTCGACAAGAAAGGAAAGCTTGCGCCTCGCTATGTTGGACCCTTTGAGATTCTGGAAAGGATTGAAAAGTGCCCTACAGACTCGAATTACCGGAGGAACTTAGTAATGTCCACCCGACTTTCCACGTTTCGAACCTCAGAAAGTGCTTAGCCGACCAAGAATTACATGTCCCTCTCGAAGATTTACAAGTGGACGAAACATTACACTTCGTGGAAAAGCCTGTCGAGATTATGGGACGAGAAACCAAAGTACTCAGACGCTCACGAATTCCCATTGTGAAGGTTCGCTGGGAAGGCAAACGCGGCGTCGAGTTCACCAGGGAACTCGAAAGTGACCTGAAGGCAAAGTACCCGCAACTGTTTGTTACGCCTACTTCTTAAATTTCAGGACGAAATTTCCTAAAGTAGGGGATGTTGTAACAACCTGCTTTTTGGAAAGTCAAATTACAAGTCAAAGTCAAAGGAAGAAAAAATTTCTAATAGCGATTTGTCACTCCTTGCTTAACTATTGATTGTACGTTAACGACTTGTAATCGAATTCTTTTATTTAATTGCTTTAGTTGTATTATGTGGAGTATCTATTAATAATCGAGGTTTAATCGCATGCTATATCGCTAATCGACAAATCGCTAAATGCATCGCTATCGCATTCGCAACCCGAATTATGTGTTCTGGATATTGTTTTACGTGTGTGTGCTATTATGTGTTATTTGTGCATGTTATGTTTATGTTAAGGTATTTAATCGCAATTCTATCGCAAACGCAATCTAATCGCAAACGCTAAACGCAAGTTATTTATAGTGATTGTAGGTTAGATATAGTAGTTAGGATTATTTGTGTAACTAATGGGTAATATGTCACACCCCGACCACGTAAAACAACAAAACGTGGCGGAATCGTCGGGGAGTGTTGTAACAGAATCATTGTTTCATAACACATGGAAAATTGAAATATTGTTTTATTGATTAAAAGAGTTACAATGTCTTAACAAACAAAGAAGTATAAAAAAATTAACTAGTCTTCCATCTTTTATTGTCACTAAGGCCCAAGTCCACCTAAGTGTATCTTGATCAATCCTATGCATCATTTCCTGAAACACATGTGAAAATAGGTACGTCAGCATAAAAATGCCGGCGAGTACATAGGTTTTGTGAAAATAGGATTCATGACTTATAAGTTTAGAAAAAAAGGCTGTTTAACAAAATCAGTCATGATCCTTGTAAAATGTTTTGTTTTATAAATCTTTTGAAAAGCGGTGATAAAGTAGATGATATATAAAAGAATAATGTGAGGATAAATGAATAACCAAGTAAAATGAGTTTTGTATAAAATAAGTTGTTTATAAAACAATGTCTTGTGAAAAATATGTTATTTGTATGAAATGTTATATGTCTAAATTGAAATGATTCAAATAACGCTACGATATGTAATACCATACAAGCACTTATATATATGAAGTACCAGCGGCGTATCCACCATGCTTGTATAATATTACACACGCCTCGTTACTTAAATCACTTTACCCAAACAAACTACCAGTGTAAAATGCCCATGTCTAAACCATTTGTCAAATATCTATGTGTAAACCATGTCAAAATGTCTATGTCAAATATAGTCCATAAAATATGTATGCCAATATCAAAATGTCTATGTCAAATGTCAATTATGTAATGTGTAAACAAAATGTCATGTATGACAAGTGAAATGTATATATATATATATATATATATATCTACTGAGCCATAGATAAAAATGCACAAAACAATGTATTGAAGTAAAAAGTGGTTTAAATCAACGTTATGTCTTGTGGAAATGCATGCTATACTGAATACAAACATTTATGCGGTATTGTAAAAATGCATACATCCAAGCCTTGTGACTGTGGTAATAAGCCCTTAAACAAATTAAAGGTCTATCTGTATTATGTTTTATCGGATTCGGTCATTCCATTCATCCAAACATACCTAGGATGTCAGGAACGGGAGTTGTCAATTCCTATGGTACCATTACCTACTAACGAGCGGCGTGATCAAAGTTAATGAATGTATATGGTCCCACTTAACAAACCAAATGTCAAATCAAAATGTAAGCATGTGATGAAAATGTACTAAGTATGCGGCAAAACGGACATACATAGCATGTGATGAAAAACAAATGCACTAAGTATGGTGAACATACATAGCATAAAATGTCATGTAAAACGATGTACTAAGTATGCTACAAAGGACATACATAGCAAAAACACAATGAAATTATGTACTATAAGTGTACTAATGAACATAGCAAGTATATGATATGAAAGCATGAAAAGCATGAAATTAACAAGTAGGCACATGTGTTTCACCCCAAAATGTTTGAAAAACAGTAAAAGAGGGGTCTATGTACTCACTTGAGATTGCTCAATAGACTTTAGATATCCACCAAGCAAAGCTAGAGGTTACGGAATCAAACGGCACCTAATATAGGTAACTACATTAATAAACGGACCTATTCGGAGGATCGGATAGCATTAGGGTTCGTAAACCAAATGAGTGTAAGAACTCACGTAATATGGTTTCACAAAGCCTACATACTAAATCGAAACTTATCCTAAGTGCTTTTGACCCGCTAATGCTACTTTAACGCGTCGTTCGCGTAAAACGCGTTCGGAATGCCTAACTAGTCCTATGACAAGTAATATATGCCTTAACATGTCTAACATTGTTGCTAAATCAGTTTAGATCTCAAAATTTGGGTTACATAGGCTTAAAATGAATTTTGGCGCAAAAAGGGTATTTTGGTAATTTACCTAAGGCATACGAACTACTTATCATACAACTACTCAAACGATGTGACCATAAGGTATAACCTTGGAAGGTTATTCCCTATACTACTATGGTCACCTAAAGTGTTTGGTCGGATCCTAAAGATCGACCAAATGAGTCGGGTTCGAAAGCATAAGCGATTGATTAGATCGCTTACCCTTACGACCCTAGACAAGCACAATATCTAAAAGTGACGAGCTAAACATGCTAAAACATGTTTAGTCAAGTTAGAAAACATGTTTTGATATCAAAATAAACGGTTTTGATATCCTAGAGTAGTTTGGTTACAAAATACGTGAGAACACGCATTTTGCCCGAAACTACGACTCGTCACTGAGCCTAGATAACGTGGTAATCAGTAGGTATAGTCACTAGGGACTATAACCATCGTGATTATGCTCACGTTATGAAGTTCAAACGAACTTCGCATAGACCATAAACTGGTCAATGCAGAAAGTCAAACGCAGTTTGACTTTCAAGCTAAAAACGCATAAAAAGAACGAAGGAACACTTACAAAGGGTCCCCGCAAGATTGAATTTCCACGTATTTCTCAGGTATGAAGTGTTTTCACACATCAACTTAGAGAAAATCTCAGAATTCAAGTGGGTTGCAAGTGAACTATGGAGGGGTATTTATAGTTTTCGTAGAACCGTTAGGATCATTTCTTGAAAACCGAGATTCAATCCTAGCCGTACACATCAAGCCCACTGTTTTAGAAAACCAGGGGAGCCCATAGAAATGCTTAAAACCATGTGCAAAGGTGCCCAACAGCTGGATCAAGCTAGAAACAACATTCTGCTGTTCTGGGGACACCTTACGGACCGTATGGTCCTCAGCCTTACGTACCGTAAGCTGGTCTGCAGATCAGCAACTTTGAAATTTGGCAGAACAGGCCCCTGTGCGCGTATGGTTGTGTTTTGGCACTTCTAACACCCGTCAAACCCATTTTTAAGCTCCCTAAGGATGTTAAAGCATAGGGAACATGAAACATGCTCAAAAATATGTCGGATGTAGGTTCGTTTGGCCGTACGGTTGCATTGTTCGGTTAATTACGATGGAATGCACATAAGCGCGAAAAACGATCCAAATTGCGCGACGAATGGATTTTTATCAATCCAATCACTAAAATATAATATGTTAATGATTACATAAATTTTTGGATGTCCGGATGTATTCAGAACGTAAGTTATGCGCGGAAATGCAAACTTGTGCACTTTTTGACGCTTTTAGTCCCTGAATGAGCATAAAGTTTATTTTAGCACACCGAACCCCTCAAAGCCTATTTCTAAGCTATGTAAAGGATATTTAGGGTGTGTTTAACTTATGATCATGTTCTGGAATGTTCGATACAGTTCAAATTGGCATACTTTCGATGTTTGTCAATTTTAGTCCCTGTAAGTGAATTAACTTGATTTCGGCACACCAAACCTTCCAAAACTTATTTCTAAGTTATGTAAAGGTTATTTAAGGTATGTTAAGCCTATGTCACTATTCTGGAGTGTTTGTTGCATTAAACTGGTTATATTTACGCATCAGTGCGCGTATAACCTTCCAGAAAGCGATTTAAAGCCCGAAATCGAACAAGAATTGATATGTGAAAATGATACACATATTTATACAAATCCCAAGTATGAAATATAATATTTCAGTAGTTTGGTATTTGTTTGATGGCCGTGAAGGCACAGGTGTCACAGTCTCCCCTACTTCAGGAAATTTCGTCCCGAAATTTATTTAAGAGGAAACTTGTGAGAGTTTGAAACATGAAGTTGAAAAGACCAAACAATACTGGTTAGAGTCCTGAACTTCTAGTAACTTTAAATAACATCATGCTTGCAATGTGAGAGGGATACTTATATACAAGTATATAAAGCGTTATTGGTGCGTCCACCGTACCTCTATTACATTGTTCACATTCCGTTATGGTTGCCACTATCGGTTCTTACTCATAATAAGTCTTACCGTGGTTCCCGTGCACTGAACTTCGTAATTATGTATGCATCCATAATTACATAATTCCTTGCATAGTCACGTAGTGCATCTTAAAATGTGTAGGGGAAGAAAATAATGAACGAACTTGTGATGATTGTGACTAGACCACCATAGGGTCCTTTTAATTAAATCAATAATGATTTAAATAGGCTACCAAGGAGTCTGTTCAGCTATATCACCACCTGTCATTCTTAACCAGATTCTGAATCAATCTTTTTGACTAGACCGCTAAAAGGGTCTCTTATGAAAGATGGAATGATACTATGTAATCCAAGGGTCTTAATGATTACGTAGAAGCCCATTAAGGATTTAAGGTAGTACCTTTTTTGAATATCCTACCACGAATCCCTCATATGAAGATATGAAAGGTTCTACGAGGATTTGGATAACGAATATCCAGAGGATATAAAAAATACAAAAATGCATAAAAGAAAACACAAAATGCATAAACACATAACCACATAACCACAAAATTGTTTAACTTGATTTGTTATCATTTTGTTAATTTGTTCTGCTAACTGTGCACATGTATTTAAAGCACACCAGGTATCCGATCAGTGGATTTTGATTGGTGCTTTAAATATTTCCAAGAATCTAACTATAAAGATAGAAAGATTTTAAAGAGAAAATTCGATTTCGATTATAAGGAACCGAAATGTTCGAATTAAGGCATACAAGGAATCCAATTAAGGACTCTGATTTAAATGATAATCATCCACAAGGGTCTAATTGTAAAGATAAAAAGATCACATATGGATTTTAGAAGTTGAAGATGTTTTGAAACCTCGCACTGGATGTGCTTAAGTCAAAACATGAAGTAAAAATGCTTATGAAGTTGAGATGCTAGATATGTCAAGACGACATATGAAGCAGAATTTGAAGGTTAAGTCAATGTATGAGAAAAATATTTTTGAAAACTATGCACGGAGTTCTTAAAAAAATGTGTTTAATGTTTCTGAAATCTTACATAATACTTTTGAAATCATAAGTAGGTGTATTAGATAAAAATGTTTTAAAATCATGCGAGATGAATTTTGAAATTAGGTATAAGATTTTTGGAAAACATGAATAATGCTTTTGAAATCATGGAGGTTGTTTTTGAAAATATAGACAATGCTTTTGAAATCATGGAGGTTGTTTTTTTTTTTTGAAAATATAGACAATGCTTTTGAAATCATGGAGGTTGTTTTTGAAAATATATATTATGTATATTGTTATGAAAACCAGAATGAAATGATATGGGTACGAGATTGAAAAGAAATTACCCTTAGTTATTCAACCAAGGATTTAAAGGCATAGATGTGCAAAAGCACAATTACTCATAATTTCGCTTTATTTCCTGTACTTTGTTTCTTAGAATGAAACGAGTACTTAGAATTTTCCAAGGGAATCATGAGTAAACACAAGAATGGGAAAATCACAAGAGTAGTCTGTAAGGAACATAGTTCCTTGATGTAGGTATTATAGGGTAATGCCATACACATATGTAACTACACATGCACATCAGAATTGTGAACAACAATTTATTTATAAACAAAAACTGATTGTTTCACATTACAAGAAAAACAGAGAAAATAAAAGCATAAGATTAAAACAGCAATATCTTATACTCAACCATATGCTTATTCGTGCGTCAGACTTGCATTGACAATCTCTGATTACTTGTTCCTGAAATAGCTAGTCTCACCGTAGCTGTACCAAGTACCAGACGGTAAACGAGCTTAAGCAGGGTTGACTTGGGGTTGTTTTGGGCCACATTGGATTCGGTTGAAAAGACAAACATTTGCCAGGTGACCGAGTCATCCACATGATGCACACAGAAGACATTGCAGGTAAGCTCGGTGAGGTGCATTACACTTGTTGCACATCAGTGTAGTACCGGCATAAGGTTTCCTGGCAGGAGGTTGAGCAGCAGCAAGGCTTATGTAGGATCGGTTTGTGGATCCGAACGAGTCGGTTCAGAGGAATTCTATCAAATACAGGTGCGGAAAACAAGTATTTGATGTGTAAACAGCTGAATCTTCACTTTAACACTGATTTGTATTGATTAGACAACAATTACAATCAGTTCTCACACCGGCAGCACTTCGGTATGGAAATCACTCTCTGAAAAACTTATGATTTCGCTTGACCTAACATCCCTATATATAGACTTGGAGATTTCGCTTGGAATGTCCTGAAGCGAAATCTGATATGATGATTTCGCTTGAGGCTTCAAGCGAAATCTCAAACACAAAACATAACTTCAAGCGAAATCTTTCTAACTCTCGTTTTACGTGCCCTGATCTATTCTAACTAGTGTAAGACTCGATACAAGACGAAGTCGACAGATGTAGTGCACCAACAGACTCCCCCTCAGATGTTGACGAGTCGACTATTGAGTCACACCAATACTGTATCTTCACATCTTCAGTCTTGATCAGTCTCTGGGCTTTTCTCTCTCTATCTTCTTTTCCAGAATCTCCTGGCTCTATCAGACTCCCCCTCACGATTTGCTGGTATTCATTTGTTCTTCAGCAACATCTGCTTTAGGATCAATGTCTGACTCAAATGTTGTATACAAGATCATTGCCTGGCTTTTATCTAATTCTCTTGATCAGATCTCTTGATTCCTTAAGTTCATCAGCATCAGCAACTAGCAAACTTTAGATTCTTGATCAGAGTCTGACTTTTGTAAATTTTGAATGAATTAACCTGGCTCACCTGCAACAAACTTAACCCAGAAATAAATTTTCTAAATTTAACAAGTTAAATGCACCAACACTCTGATATAATCAGATAAATCTCTTTTCTATCATCAACCACTAATGAACCAAATGTAGGTTTTAAAAATACCAATTGTAGGATTTTAACAAACCTTTTTGACATTTTAAGATTCACTCCCCCTTACAACCAAGTCATCATGTTTAGCACTTGAAATTTTGATAATCAGCTTTCCAATATCAATTGTCGAAAATCTTTTTGTATTTTTCAAAATTTTATGCTAAAATACACTAAAAATCTTTTTGTAATTTTAATTGTAAAGGAATGCAATAATGCAATAAAGAAATATTTACAAACAATATTTTTGTGAGTTTGTGCAAGAGGATCATATCAGTTTCTGAGACCAATCACCAACACCGTTAAGCTTCATTTCATATTAAGTTCTAAACAATTTACCTAGATTGTCAGTATGTTTGTCCATTTAAATTTTCACACAAAGTTCAATTGATCCGAGATACGAGATTAATGTTTTAAGCACTTGAACTTATTCGTGTGTCCCACTACTTGAATATACTCCCATATCCAGATCCCAATATTCAGTCTTACAGGTGAGTATACCACAGATGATATCTGTCAGGGGAATAAATTATAGTACGAGGGCCGTGAGAGCTCAGGTCGATCTTTCGATACGCAGAGAGATGACGGCTTCGACTTTTGGTGTGTCCCCTTTAGAGGATCTTTTTGCATTACAACAGCAGCGACTATCAATTTTATTGTTTCATCAGCTTGCTGAGGGCGATGCTATGTTTCAAGCATTTGCAGAAAGCATTATCCGGGGACTAGGTCAGAAATTTCTTTCAGCAGAAGTCCCGGGATAATACCCCAGATATCACTGAGCATAAAGACCTAGTATCTCAGAATAAGGGACCTTTCAAACAAGATTTCAGGGGTTACCTATATATTCAAGTTTGTGTTAACCCACAGAACAAGCAAGTTTGAAATTTAGGTTTATATCTCGTTACAATCTACTAAATGTGCAAAAACCTACTGACATATCCACAGTAAGATTGTTTATCACATTTTCTTTACATTTCTTTAGCATGTTGTGATAGTCCACTGATGTACTATCATTTCCTCTATATGCAACAAAAACTCATTTTTGAATTTTATCATGTTTTTGTCTTTTTCAAATTTTCAAATGTTTTTGGATTTTCTGAAAATTTTTACTCCCCCTAAAATGCAAACACATTTTAGGAAATTTGAAAATAAACTGTACAATAAAGTGACAACTGATATCGAATCGCATCAAATCGCCATTCTCTCGGCATAAACAATCAGAACTCCCCCTATCACAAAACTATTTTCTCATTTAGATTTCAAAACACTTAAGTTTGTTTTAATCAAAATGATTTTTCCGAAAAATAAGTTTTTATGATATAATCATTTGTAGATTCGGAGTGTGGTTCATCACATTGTCTATTCGAAATACCAATTGTAAGTATGGTCCAATCAAGTTCAACTTAATGACCTTGATTAACCTTTTTCATGTAAGCACCTACTATACCACAAGTAAAAATTACCACATGTAGAAATACCACTTGTAGGAATATTTCGTCTACATCACCATTTTACCAATCAGAATGCCGATTCCTGCTTCGCACTTACCAACCTGGAAGCTCCGGCGTAGTCCTTCAACCTATACACATTCAAACACTATCAAAATTTTTCAACTAAAATCTTCAAACATTAGAAAGATGCCGATTCCTGATCCACGATTACAAACTTGGGATCTCCGGCAAGTCCTAAGACTTTAAGGAAAGCAAACTTCCACCCAAGTCTTATTTGACTTGGTGGCTTCCAATTCCTGGGCAGTAGGGTTATATGTTGCCTTTTTAGTTGCATAAAAATCTTTAACCCCCTTTACTTTCCCATCAAGCATTTTCTTGAAAATTTTCTTAACATTACCATTGAATGTTTTTTCAATATCAAAATCTGAGATTTCTATTTTACCAACCATTTGTTGAATCTCTTTCACACTCATAGATTTAATGTCAGCATCATTCAACAAATCATTAATCTCATTTTGTGACTCCTCTGATTTTGTGGAATCAGATTCATTGTCAGAACTATCAACCGATTTCTTAACAACCCATGTTTGGTTGTCTTTTGCCTTCTTTTTGTACAGTCTTTTAGAATTTTCACCAACTTCATTCTTTAAATTTTCAACAGTTTTGAAGTTTGTAGTTGATGAATCATTCTTTTCAACCACTTTTTCTTTAAGTTTTTCAGAGACTCCCTGTTTTTTGTTGACTTTGTTTGGACAATTGTGAGCAATGTGACCAACAACTTGGCATTGAAAACAAGTTCTTGTATATCTTGGAATGTCTCTTGAATGAAAAACTCCAGTTCCTGTTCTTTTTCTTTCAACAAGAAACTCCTGGTTTGTTTCTTTCCAGAAAGGTTTCTTCTGTTCATCTTCAACACTTCCACCTGAAACAAATTCTGTTTTTGATTTAAAATTGTTAATCTTTCTGTAACTTTCTTTCTGAATAAAACCTAAACCTTTTCTTTTGTAATTACAATTTTGGTTTGTTTTCTTTTGAAAACCAGAACTAAAATTGTAATCCTTTTTCCCTTTTTTTCTTGTTTAACCTTTGTTGAACTCTTGAAGTGTATTTTTTAGATTTTTCATTAAGATTTAAATTTTTAGTGTCAGAAATATTAATTTCTGTGATTTTGAAAACCTTTTTGATCTTGTCAAATCTAACACTATCCATCGGAAACTCTTCATCAGAATATAATTTGTCAGAACCATTTAAAGTATATGCAACTTTAAATGTTTCATCATCCAAATTTGCTTTTGATAACAAAAATTCTTTACTATAAGACCGTTTTTCTGATGATTTTGAACTGTTGACTGACGAACTTGAACCCCCAGACTCAAACTTTGACTCAGACACCTCCTCAGTATCCAACACCTGATCGACCACCTTTTTGATTAACTCAGACTCATGATCAGTATCGGACGAGGTAAACGTGATATCAATGTTATCTGGTAAAACGTCAGTTGTCTCGGATTTTAACTTTATATTGACTGCTTTTTCGACTTGCTCCTCATTTGGTTTTCTAGGAGAATACCCTTCCCAGATAGGAGGCGGACACTTGTTATATTTAACAGTCGATTTCTTACCAGTCTCATTCTTTTGCTTCTCATCTTGAAATGCTTCAAAACCTGCAACAGTAGGATAAACTCGATCAATAACATAATCAGAACAAGAATAACTCAGTAATAACCTTCTGATCCTTTCATTCTCAATTTTTTCTTTCTCCAACTCTTGCTTTAGATTAGCATTTTCTTCGATGTAATGATTAATCGCCTTTTGCTTTGCCATTAACGTAGAATTCGTCATCGTTAAAGCCTTTTCTCTTTCAGAATTCGTTGTTTGAAGACCTGTCACAGTTCTGTTCAACACACTGTACGATTCTTTCACATAGCTGATGTCTGATAGTAACTTTTCTATCAGCTTTTCTCTATCAAACAGAATCACATCTTTTTCTTCGCAATTTTTGCAAGCTTCCAAACACTTCTTGCAAGGCTTTTCAACTTCAACAATCTTTTCAATCTCGATTGTTTTTACCAGTTCAATTACTTTTTCTTCCTCAGTTACTTTATCAGCTTCAGTCACCATTTCTTCAACAACTACTTTAACTTCCTCATTCGGTTGTTGTTCTTTTTCAGCTTGTTTCTCCTTCAGTTTTTCCATGCGATCTGCAAAATAAAAATGAAAACTTTCAGGAGAAAGATGTTTTTTAGCAATATTAATCTGTTTCTCTTCCTCATCATCACTGCTATTCTCCATCGATGTTTGATCAAACTCTACAGATTTTTCAGACTCAGCATCTGAAACACCAGTATCAGATGGTGTTTGATCAAAAACAACTTCTTTTTCTGAAGTATCTTCATTTTGCACACTATCGTTTGTACTTAATGACTCATCATCAGCACTTTCTAAACTTTCTTCAGATGTACTCGATTGATCTTTCACTTTTTCACCAATTGATCTCATCCAATTTGCAAACAAGTCTGGTTCTCTAACAATCTTTGCAATGAAAGCTTTGAAGTCACCCTTTTCATCAACAAACATATCCCAATTGAAACCTTCAGGTAATTTCTCATCATCTTGATCAACTGTGTATGCTTTGCTGTCAGAAGATATATAATTGCTCCAGTTGAAATCTACCAAACATCCTCTCTTTGAATCTTCAATCTTTCTGCCATGAGCTGTTTATGAGTCTTGTAACTGACCAACTTGTTGATAAATGGCTTTCCGGTAGTAATCATCTTTTCCAAATGGATTCTGAGCGCCACTAACTTCTCTGTTCTTGCACTCCCGTTTAAAATGACCTTTTTCCCTGCATCTGAAACAAGTAACTTTAGATTTATCAAAACCTAAAGTAGAAACACAAGCATCAAGAAAATCATTTCTCCCGGTAATTGTCTTGAACTTTTCAGCCCGTCTAAGAACACTTGCAAGACACCATTTGATATCCATTAGTTCCATCTCTTCAGCATCAATCTGATCGTAATCCTCCTTTGTAAGCATAGGATTTCCAATTCGACCAGCCACTAAACCTTCATATGAGATAAGCACGGAACCAAGTAAAGCCATATGATCTTTTGCAATGTCTTCAGAAAAACTTTGACCTTCTGGAAGATTTAGAGCTATGTTGCATTGAATCACACAACCATTTCCCATCTTTGTGCTTTGAGACTGAAAATTTTCTGATGAAGTCTTTGGATTGACACTTGGATAGAATGAGAATCCACTGCTGCTTTTGTTTGAGCTTTGATCAATCTTTTCTGTAGAATCTCCAGCACTAAACGCAGTCTGGATTTTCGGACTTCTTTCAGTTTCTGGAACCGGAATACTACCTTTGTAGTACATCTTTACATCCTGTTGACCACTTGGACTGTTCATCCTTGCAATCTTCTGCTGTTCCAAATCCTGACTTTCAATCTTTTCAATGAACTGAGATATCGATAATCTATCATAAACCCCAGTATTCTTCAGTATCATCAAATAAGTTCCCCACTCTTTCTGAGGTAATGCATCAGCAAGTTTATCCACCCATTCATCATTTTCCTTTTTAATACCCATCATTGACATTGTTCTCACTAAGTGACAATATCGTTCAATGAGTTTCTTCGTATCTTCTCCGGGCAAACTTGTGAATAAATCAAATTCCTTTTTAAGCAATGCCTTCTTGCTTTTAATCATACTCGTACTGCCTTCAACTTTGATTTTTAGAGCATCCCATATTGATTGTGATGTTTTGTCATGTTGAAGTAGTATGAAGATGTCTTCTTTGACGGCCTGTTGAAGTAAACTGATCATCATCTTTTCAGCTCGGTATATTTCCCTTTCTTCCTTACTAAAATCTGAAAGCTGTTTTTCAGTCTGCATTTCTGTTTGTGGTGGAGTATACTTTGTCAGAATACATTCCCATGATCTTAAATGATTAGCTTGCACCCAATTTTCGAAACGATCTTTCCACCCATAATATTCTTCAATTCCCATTAGCTTCGGGGGTTTCTGAGTCGTCCCCATTTCATTTTCTAAATTCATGTTCTGAGCAATGGAAGATGAACTAGGCGATGTTGCAAAAGCGTTGTGAAAATCGTTATCCATGTTTCAATTACTTTCAAGCAAAATACTATCTTTTAAACAGAACCCTTCAAGCGAACTAGACAAACTGAACAACCCTCAAGCGAAATACTTGAAATGAGACCCTTTGAAGCGATCCTGAATGAAGCGAACACCTTGAAGCGAAAACTTTGAAGCGAAATCGTTCAAGCAATAGTTTCTGAAGCGAAATCGTTGAAGCGACGGCCCTGAAGCGAAATAGAATGCTGTTTGAAGCGAAATCTAGGTGTCGCTTGAAGTTTCAAGTGAAATCTACTACTGAAATCTGATCCGTTCAAGCGAAATCCATTCGGATGTCAATTTTAACCACTTTTAGATCGAATTTGGCTGTGAAACTTTCAAGGGTTTGTTATCTTGTACTTTTAAACAAACTGTGAGAAATTGAATTGATTTTGACCGTAAAAATTTTCTGAACTGTTAAAAGAAGGTGTAGAAGTAAGAGATTTTGATGAATTTCGGCTGAATATTGCAGAACTCCTCCTCCTGAGCTCTGATACCAATTGTAGGATCGGTTTGTGGATCCGAACGAGTCGGTTCAGAGGAATTCTATCAAATACAGGTGCGGAAAACAAGTATTTGATGTGTAAACAGCTGAATCTTCACTTTAACACTGATTTGTATTGATTAGACAACAATTACAATCAGTTCTCACACCGGCAGCACTTCGGTATGGAAATCACTCTCTGAAAAACTTATGATTTCGCTTGACCTAACATCCCTATATATAGACTTGGAGATTTCGCTTGGAATGTCCTGAAGCGAAATCTGATATGATGATTTCGCTTGAGGCTTCAAGCGAAATCTCAAACACAAAACATAACTTCAAGCGAAATCTTTCTAACTCTCGTTTTACGTGCCCTGATCTATTCTAACTAGTGTAAGACTCGATACAAGACGAAGTCGACAGATGTAGTGCACCAACAGCTTATAGCAGCTTTGTTTTGGATAGCAAAGCGGCATATGTTAACCAAATGTCCCCACCGTCCACAGTAGGTACATTTGAAGCAGGGTATGAGGTTTGAATGATAACGGTTGCATCGTTTGCACCAAGTGGCAGTTCCAAAGTATGGCTTCCTAGCTGGTAGCCTTGCCACTTGGCTAGGTCCCGCTTGATTAGGTGTAACTGCTGCGGGTTTCCTTGAAGCCTTACGCTTCCTTAATTTTGGTGCAGGCTTAACTTCTGCTTCCTTCGGTGACTCTTGAGTGGCTTCATTGTTGAGACGAGACATGGCAAGGCCTAAATCCACAGTCTTCAGAATCACTTCGCCTATTTGCTGGGCAAATTTGGCTGTTTTCTCAGACATTTGACCGTTGCTGAGAGGAAGAGACATTCTAGAAGAAAACGAAAGACATAGGAAGAAACAAGTGAAAGGTTATCGGATAGTCAAAACAGAATGGCAACGCATAAAAATTGCGATCATTTGTTTGTTACCTAAGGAAAACAAATGAGACAGTGACTAATCAAAGTAAGCGGGTCATAATAATGTATTGCTGAAGACATGCTTGCCTATAAGTGAACACTCACCCCAAGAGTTCCCAGGTAAGAGTGACTGGTCCGATACTGCGGATTTGTACGAACACTCTAGCCTTAGACAGAAAACTCAGAGTACAGGCATTCACTCTTCCAGTTTGCACGTGTTCACATCAAAAGACCCAAACCTTGATGAGATTTGAAAACTTTGAAGGTTCAAAACCTTACAATAAATCATCCTAGAACAGATGCTTGATTTTCAAAGCGGATTTGAAATTTATGTTCTTGTTGTGGTTGTCGCCTAAGGATAGGTGACGGTATTGTTTTATGTCTAAACGCAAGTAAACTCGTGTTAGGGTCCTAGGAAGGTTATAGACTAGGTCAAAGCATTACTAATAACCTAATTCCCTATAACCATGAGCTCTGATACCAACTTTTCTGTCACACCCCGACCACTTAAAACAACAAAACGTGGCGGAATCGTCGGGGAGTGTTGTAACAGAGTCATTGTTTCATAACACATGGAAAATTAAAATATTGTTTTATTGATTAAAAGAGTTACAATGTCTTAACAAATAAAGAAGTATAACAAAATTAACTAGTCTTCCATCTTTTATTGTCACTAAGGCCCAAGTCCGCCAAAGTGTATCTTGATCAATCCTATGCATCATTTCCTGAAACACATGTGAAAATAGGTACGTCGGCATAAAAATGCCAGCGAGTACATAGGTTTTGTGAAAATAGGATTCATGACTTATAAGTTTAGAAAAAGGTTGTTTAACAAAATCAGTCATGATCCTTGTAAAATGTTTTGTTTTATAAATCTTTTGAAAAGCGATGATAAAGTAGATGATATATAAAAGAATAATGTGAGGTTAAATAAATAACCAAGTAAAATGAGTTTTGTATAAAATAAGTTGTTTATAAAACAATGACTTGTGAAAAATATGTTATTTGTATGAAATGTTATATGTCTAAATTGAAATGATTCAAATAACGCTACGATATGTAATACCATACAAGCACTTATATATAGGAAGTACCAGCGGAGTATCCACCATGCTTGTATCATATTACACACGCCTCGTTACTTAAATCACTTTACCCAAACAAACTACCAGTGTAAATTGCCCATGTCTAAACCATTTGTCAAATATCTTTGTGTAAACCATGTCAAAATGTCTATGTCAAATATAGTCCATAAAATATGTATGCCAATATCAAAATGTCTATGTCAAATGTCAATTATATAATGTGTAAACAAAATGTCATGTATGGCAAGTGAAATGTATATATATATCTACTGAGCCATAGATAAAAATGCACAAAACAATGTATTGAAGTAAAACGTGGTTTAAATCAACGTTATGTCTTGTGTAAATGCATGCTATACTGAATACAAACATTTATGCGGTATTGTAAAAATGCATACATCCAAGCCTTGTGACTGTGGTGATAAGCCCTTAAACAAATTAAAGGTCTATCTGTATTATGTTTTACCGGATTCGGTCATTCCTTTCATCCAAACATACCTAGGATGTCAGGAACGGGAGTTGTCAATTCCTATGGTACCATTACCTACTAACGAGTGGCGTGATCAAAGTTAATGAATGTATATGGTCCCACTTAACAAACCAAATGTCATATCAAAATGTAAGCATGTGATGAAAATGTACTAAGTATGCGGCAAAACGGACATACATAGCATGTGATGAAAAACAAATGCCCTAAGTATGGTGAACATACATAGCATAAAATGTCATGTAAAACGATGTACTAAGTATGCTACAAAGGACATACATAGCAAAAACACAATGAAATTATGTACTATAAGTGTACTAATGAACATAGCAAGTATATGATATGAAAGCATGGAAAGCATGAAATTAACAAGTAGGCACATGTATTTCACCCCAAAATGTTTGAAAAACAGTAAAAGAGGGGTCTATGTACTCACTTGAGATTGCTCAATAGACTTTAGATATCCACCAAGCAAAGCTAGAGATTACGGAATCAAACGACACCTAATATAGGTAACTACATTAATAAACGGACCTATTCGGAGGATCGGATAGCATTAGGGTTCGTAAACCATATGAGTATAGGAACTCATGTAATATGGTTTAACAAAGCCTACATACTAAATCGAAACTTATCCTAAGTGCTTTTGACCCGTCACGACCCGTTTTGGTAGCTTATGCTACTTTAACGCGTCGTTCGCGTAAAACGCGCTCGGAATGCCTAACTAGTCCTATGACAAGTAATATATGCCTTAGCATGTCTAACATTGTTGCTAAATCAGTTTATATGTCAAAATTTGGGTTACATAGGCTTAAAATGAATTTTGGCGCAAAAAGGGTATTTTGGTAATTTACCTAAGGCATAAGAACTACTTATCATACAACTACTCAAACGATGTGACCATAAGGTATAAGCTTGGAAGGTTAGTCCCTATACTACTATGGTCACCTAAAGTGTTTGGTCGGATCCTAAAGATCGACCAAATGAGTCGGGTTCGAAAGCATAAGCGATTGATTAGATCGCTTACCCTTACGACCCTAGACAAGCACAATATCTAAAAGTGACGAGCTAAACATGCTAGAACATGTTTAGTCAAGTTAGAAAACATGTTTTGATATCAAAACAAACGGTTCTGATATCCTAGAGTAGTTTGGTTACAAATTACGTGAGAACACGCATTTTGCCCGAAACTACGACTCGTCACAGAGCCTAGATAACGTGGTAATCAGTAGGTATAGTCACTAGGGACTATAACCATCGTGATTACGCTCACGTTATGAAGTTCAAACGAACTTCGCATTGACCATAAACTGGTCAATGCAGAAAGTCAAACGCAGTTTGACTTTCAAGCTAAAAACGCATAAAAAGAACGAAGGAACACTTACAAAGGGTCCCCGCATGATTGAATTCCCAAGTATTTCTCAGGTATGAAGTGTTTTCACACATCAACTTAGAGAAAATCTCAGAATTCAAGTGGGTTGCAAGTGAACTATGGAGGGGTATTTATAGTTTTCGTAGAACCGTTAGGACCGTTTCTTTGAAAACCGAGATTCAATCCTAGCCGTACACATCAAGCCCACTGTTTTAGAAAACCAGGGGAGCCCATAGAAATGCTTAAAACCATGTGCAAAGGTTCCCAACAGCTGGATCAAGCTGGAAACAACATTCTGCTATTCTGGGGACACCTTACGGACCGTATGGTCCTCAGCCTTACGGACCGTAAGCAGGTCTGCAGATCAGCAACTTTGAAATTTGGCAGAACAGGCCCCTGTGCGCGTATGGTTGTGCTTTGGCACTTCTAACACCCGTCAAACCCATTTTTAAGCTCCCTAAGGATGTTAAAGCATAGGGAACATGAAACATGCTCAAAAATATGTCGGATGTCGGTTCGTTTGGCCGTACAGTTGCGTTGTTCGGTTAATTACGACGGAATGCGCATAAGCGCGAAAAACGATCCAAATTGCGCAACGAATGGATTTTTATCAAGCCAATAACTAAAACATAATATGTTAATGATTACATAAATTTTTGGATGTCCGGATGTATTCAGAACGTAAGTTATGCGCGGAAATGCAAACTTGTGCACTTTTTGACGCTTTTAGTCCCTGAATGAGCATAAAGTTTATTTTAGCACACCGAACCCCTCAAAGCCTATTTCTAAGCTATGTAAAGGATATTTAGGGTGTGTTTAACTTATGATCATGTTCCGGAATGTTCGATACAGTTCAAATTGGCATACTTTCGCAGTTTGTCAATTTTAGTCCCTGTGAGTGAATTAACTTGATTTCGGCACACCAAACCTTCCAAAATTATTTCTAAGTTATATAAAGGTTATTTAAGGTATGTTAAGCCTATGTCACTATTCCGGAGTGTTTGTTGCATTAAACTGGTTATATATACGCATCAGTGCGCGTATAACCTTCCAGAAAGCGATTTAAAGCCCGAAATCGAACAAGAATTGATATGTGCAAATGATACACATATTTATACAAATACCAAGTATGAAATATAATATTTCAGTAGTTTGGTATTTGTTTGATGGCCTTGAAGGCACAGGTGTCACATAATACTATCGCATCGCTCACTCGAATCGCAACGCAACGCTTAACACACTGAACGAAACGACAAAACTCAACTCGTCGGACACTTGGATCGAATGGCCAACCGATCGAATGGCCATCCGATCGGATTGCCATCCGATCGGATTGCCATCCGATCGGATTGCCATCCGATCAGATTGCCATCCGATCGAGGCGCCATCCGATCGGTGCACCATCCGACCCTTGCTTCTCCTTTCTACTTTTGGCAACCTATAAATACCCCTCCTGTCACATCACAAGTGATGTGACAGCTCTCTCACTCGACCAGCTCGCTCAAGCCCTCTTTTCTCTCTATTTCTCGGGATTCTTGTAAGTTTTCAACTCAAATCTTGTACTTCTATGATCTACACGCACTCCTTCATCATTTTCACCTTTGAATCTTAACTTTTAACCAAGAGATCAACGGATTTGAGGTGTTTTAGGATGACGTCATCATGGAGTTCTTATGAACTTCAAGATTTGACTTCATTCCACCAAGAACAACTCAGATCTGAAGGATTTCCACATGATTTCACAACGATTTTGCATAGATCTAAACATTTTCAAAGTTAAAAGGATTGAAAGATGGTTTCTAACTTTCTTTCAACTCTTTTATACTCAATGCACTCAAAACCGATAGATTAGGAGCTCATTCATGCCTTTTACTCTTCTCTAGTGATGTGCCAGTTTGAGATCTGAATTCTATCAACGAGACAACAGATTTCTGGTTGAACATGAAACCACCCGTCACGAACAGTTAACAGATCGGGTTGGGGTGATTCCCGTCCGATCGGATAACCTGGGTCTGATGGAGTTTCCGTTGTTTGACACGTTGTCATACCGTCTCGAGCAAACCGCAAAACTTTTCAAACTTAGCAAATAATCAAGTTCAAGACGATCAGGTTCGTTGGGATGGATTGCTATCCGATCGGAGTACCATCCGATCGGATTGCCATCCGATCGAAGTGCAATCCGATCGGATTGCACTTCAGCACCAACACTTCATCATTTTCAGTTTTCAAGGAACATCAGTTCTAACGGATTGACATCCGATCGGATTGCTATCCGATCGAGTGACCGTCCCACTGTGAACTTGTTCTCAACTGGGTAGCCTCGTCAATCGGATCACCATCCGATCGAACGACCGTTCGATCGATCGACCTGAAGGGTAGAGACACTTCTTTGTTTTCAAAATGCTACAATGAAAACTTCAAAGCCATCATACACAAACACATCCTTACCAAACGCATGTCAATCCGACTGAATGGCCATCCGATCGGATGACCATCCAAACGTATTGACATCCGATCAAATGACCATCCGATCAGATTACCGGTCGACACTTGGTCACCTTTCACCAATTTACGCACCGCTTTTCGCTTATGATATCGTTAGCTGTTCAGGCTAATCACTCTAGCGCTCCATTCAATCCATTTCCATCGCTGTGAGTATACTCGATCCCTTTTTGCTTTACACACTTTCGGGTGTTACATACGTTACTTAATCTAAATCACATCGACACACAACGCAAACACTATTTATACGCTGACCGATACTGCATGATACATGTTACTCGATGAATGCTTGTATGTTATGTTAACACAGTAATTGTTGCCTGACGCCTTAGCAACGATAGTACAATTGGTTTGGACTCAGCACCTGTCGTGGACAGGGGTTGTTAAGGTTACCTCTTCACGTGTCACAGTGGTGATATGTGTTGCGCATTCTACAACTCACAGTCTAGTCTATGCATATTTTATTGTCTATAACCTACTAGCTTCGCACTATACATGTTACATGCTGGTTATACGTAAACGCTTTCGAAATCTATTATATCTATTAAACTTGTATGCTCACATTTACACTATGTGTATTGACCTCTATTTTAATGTATGTGACAGGTGTTTGATTGCGTAGGATGTTGTGCTTACCTGCTTTGTGGAACCTAGTAGGAATGAGAGTCTAGAAACAAACAAAGACAATTTATTTATTTAAATCTGAGTTGTCAGAACATCTTTTTGTTTTGAGATATCTATGTCTGTAATAATTAGTTACTTGATAGGTTATGGTATGGGACATAATATTAACTATCCGGTAATTTAGTTGTTATGGAATTTCTCTTGACAATCTGTTTCGCTCAGTGCCGCATCCCGATGTTTCCGTCATCGGTTGGGGTGTGTTACCAAACCTTTTCCTACTGATGTTATATGAAAAATAAAATATTTTAAACATTCAAGGCTGATAAAAATCTCAGAATTTCATAAACATCGCATATATCGTCAATTGTCGACTTTTGCGCTAATTAGGTGCATAGTATGGTTTAAAACCATATTTAACACCTAAGACTTGTTACCTATTGATTTTATAAATAAACTATAATATTTCTACAGTAAGTACAAGTTGTGAACTCAGACTTCCAATTTTGCCTTTAAAAACATATGTGAAATGACCAAAATGCCCATGCGGTGCATAGTTTGGCCATAAATGGTAAACCACACATATGTATGATATCATACTGTTATAACATCATAAAATAAATATTTTTACAGAATATTTTAGACCAGAACATCAGTTTATGTTTAAACCTTTTTTATAAATCTTAAAATGACCAAAATACCCTTACGGGACTTAATTTGGTTTTCTCTTTGGGCATAATTGTTGATATCCTACTGATATCATAACATATTTAAAGCATAATAACTTAAGGAACTTGTACATGACTCATCCGGTTACCCGTTATGCATATACGCGTTCGGTACGGTTTATGTAACTAGTTTGCATAAATTAGCCGAAACGAGTCAAACCTTATCATTTTAACTTCAAATTCTAGAATGTATTTAGTTTACCCATATTATACAAGTCTTCATACTTGTTGGGTCTAAATTACATTTTATTCCGGTCATCGCTTAATCTAGCGTATCATACCATTTCTAATACTTTAAGTTAGCCGGTCTAGGTCTATGACCTAAATAAGACCCGTTAACATTCTAAATTGGTTATATATATTACCATCATTCCAGACTAGAGCCTCCCGGTAAAAGCTATCTGCATTTAATTAGATTGGATACGGCTGAGTTATATAAATCTTGCTGTAAATCGAGAAGTAGCTCAGGTAAATACTTTTAACTTATTTTCCCTTATACGGACTTGGGATACGGTAAATTATTACCGCTTGGTCGGGTGTAGAAACCTTTTTAATCGGATATGATTAAATTGCATAATCACGTTTTAATCAGTATTGCTTGATAACATATAACATTGGGGGTTAACGACAGTGTCCTGGATATCCTTGGCTCATTTAAAAAGCGTAAATGGCCACGACTTAAGCACGGGGTGTAGGCATACACCTGTCAGTTGCGTTTGTAAAAGATATACTAATTTGCTGGGGATAACCCACCATGAGTTTATATTCATGGTGTGTTGTTTAATCTTGTTCAGTTTATTTATACCGGCCCTAAATGTTGGACAAACATGTAAATCTGATACAAGATTGTTATTAATATAATTGTCCCAAGTTATAAAGAATATTTGTGCCTTGTTGATGCGTGTGTGGTGGTTATATATTTTATGTATATTTTTAGCCCTTTTTACACTTTAGTCAAGTTTTAAATTTACAAAACACGATATTTTACTAACACCAAACACACATATGGGCAAGTGCACCCATCGTGAGCGTAGTATAGTGTTGGTAAGATACCGAGGTCGTCCGGACACAAGAGCTTTTAGTACCGGTTTATCCTCAACGTCTAATCAAATCAAAAATTAAAAAAAAGGTTTTAAACTAGAAAAATAAAAACTAAAAATGATGAAAAATAAAAATAAAAATAAAAACAGATAGACAAGATGAATCACTTGGATCCGACTCGCCTTTAGTGTAACCTTTGATTATTTTCGCACTTTTGCACTTTTTAAGAGATTATTTTAGGGGCTGTTTGGCAACATCTGAATGGTTAAGTGCTGAACCAGTAAGAGGTCTGAACCATTAAGTGCTTAACCAGTAAGAGGTATGAACCATTAAGAGCCTGTATAATGCTTAACCGTTCAGAGGCAAATGTCTGACCAATTCAGATTAGAGGTCTTAAGCATTCAGACATCTACTCGTG
>JARYGA010005401.1:0-37489 GCA_030545235.1 Helianthus tuberosus
TTCTTTGAGCATGATAAAGTAGCCATACGCTTTGCAGCCAACAAAATGATATTTATTGTAGAAGGAGATAGTGATGGTGATACGACTATTGATGTAGCAAATTTACAACGAAGAGTGATTGTGTTGGAACAAGATGCTGCCCTAAAAGAAGCATAGATCTCATCTTTGCAAGCTCAAATATCGAGCAAATATTAGACTATCGAACCACTGCAAGGTGATGTGGGTATACTGATGTTTGTTGTGTATGATTTGAAAGCTAAGCTGGAAAAGAAGCTCGGGAACGTAATCAAGAATCGTTTGTTTACTGATCCGGCTCCGTTGCAAGGTGGTCCTTCAAACTGTTGCAACAACTAATCAAGTAAACCTAGGGGGATATTGTTAGGACCTATATGTTTATGGATTAGTAGGATAATGGACCATGATTAAAGAAGGTGGGTATTTGAGTGGGCTTTAGGGAATATGGGCCTAGGGTTTATGGGGAATGCTCATTAAACCCTTACTATAAATAGTAGATGATCCTTAGGAGCATGTGGTTGGTTCTCCTTGTTTTGGAATCTTGTATTTGACAAACACTTTTGTATGCAAGATTAAGCATTTGAATAAACAAATCTTTCATCTTTCTTTGCTTGTTCTTGATTTCTTGAAGATCATCAAGCTTGAATTCCGCCCATCCTTGGTGATTATTTGATATCGTTGTTTGATCCATTTTTCGGGACTTACAGAAATGTTTTCAAAATGTGTCGGTTAATTGTATTTACCAGTGTAAACTGACGTATTTTAAAAGGACTAAGTGATAGGTACTATACGAAATAGGCTGGGAGCTGCTCGGTATTGAATATAGGATCTTGTAAATCCCTAAGATGCCTAAAGTCTGTTGATTATCATTTTGTACATTTATTAGATCCGCCTGTGGATCCTATATTACAACCGTATGTATTTATTACTTTAAACTTTGAACGATTCGGTTTGTAATAATATTTTCATCCCAAGACTTCCGCTGTGCTATTCTGTGTTTAATTGTCTATGATGATATCACCTTACGTCACGATACTCCCCACCGGGCCCACCGGGACTTGTTGGAAATTCGGGGTGTGACATAAACCCCAAGTCTGGGCCCACCGGGAAACAGTGTGTGACAGTCTACCCTCAATACCACCATCACATAACCTACTTCACGAAGACTAACATGGTTGTGTTATGTTCTTTTGATTATGCTTAAGTATCATGTACTCTTCTCTGGTGATTATGCTTAAGTATTAGGTACTAAGATTTGATATGTATAATTATGGTTAAGTACTAGTACAATGTGGTTTGATTGCACTTTTCCTATGTATAATTATGCAAGTAACTCTATTTCATCATATATATCTATAATTTAGGTCTCATATAATTAAATCTTGTATAATGTGGTTCTGTTAAGTATTGGTACTATGTTGTTCTGTTCTGTTCTGTTCTGTAGTGTAGGATTGTATAATTAAAGATTGTTCTGTTATGTTGTGTTCGTGATATCTATAATTAAAATTAGGTGGTAGTATGCAGATTGTTTTTGTGAGGATCACTTGTTCTGTTATGTTGTTCTGTTCAGTGGTAAATATGGCACATTCACACATTATTCTGTTGATAGGGAGCACTTGATGAGGATCAATTGTAGTATGCTGTTTGTTTAGTGGTAAATTATTTTGTTATGTTCGCGCAGCTTGTTTTTTTGGTGCCTAATTGGTATGTGAGGTTCAATTGTTTTGGTGCCCAATCAGTAGATAAGGATCAATGTTTTGGTGTCAAATATGGCATATCAGGATCGCTATGTTGATGGTGATGATCAGGTTTGTTGTTGATGGTCATGATCAGGTTTGTTGTTGATAATCCTAATGATGATGATGATGATTAAGTGGTAAGTCCACGGTGGTAGGAATCATCTAGCATATGGTGGTGGTCATTGCACAGGCACAATCAGCAGGTTAGTATAGTGCAAGTGGAGATTCATCTTGCAGGTGGACTTACAAAAGTCAAACTTTAGAATTCGTTGACTTATAAAAGTCAGACGTGGTTTATTTTGGACAGAGTTGTATATTATGGCAGTGTACAAACCACTGGGTTGCCTATAGCAATAGTAAATGGGTAAGATTGTCTTTTCACATGGGTTTACGACTGCTAATAACATTGTTGGGGTATGTGGCAACGAAATACTTGCGTCAAAATTTCAGAAGGCAAAAACTGGAAAACATGGAGTCAAAGGGCAATCTGGACCGAAGCTCGCGGAGGAAAATTGTACTTTACTCTTCTTTATTTGATATTTTTTAACAGCTAGATATCATATCCCTACTAAACAATTATCTTTATGTGTAATAAATAAGTAAATGTGGCGTCACGTGGCACAATTTTATGACTTTGACATTGCTTTTCCTGTTTTTTAACTAAACCTTATCCAAGACATGTGACCTGCTTATATTTAAATTCCTCAATCGTTTTCTTATAAAAAAATGAACGGATGCTTTCTTAATATATATACACATAATGTATGTCATATTTATGCATTCAGATAAAAGACTATTAAAAATTAAAAACTATAATTAAGCAACAAGTTTAGACAATGGTTGGTTGTACCCTAGCCTTTGGGGGTTTTTCAAAATAAAATGGATTGTGTGATTCTACTTCACACACATCATCTATCAATACACCTTATTTATAAAATTTTGTTGCATTATTAATTGTAATTTTAGCAAAAATGGTTGTACCCACTTGATTTTTTTTGTCTTTAAAATTTATTTTGTCTTTAATTATTATTTTACTTTTAACCCAAATACTTTAATAATTTTACAACTTAATCACAACATCATTGGTTGTAACATGTGCTTAAGTGGTTGTACCTTAGTCAAATATAGGTTGTAAGTTATGCTTAAGTGGTTGTACCTTAATCAAATAATAATGGTTTCATTACCTTACCAAATTGAATATGTTTTGTATGCATGTATGGTTTTAAATTGTGCTTAAGTGATTGTACCCTAATCAAATAATGGTTTCATTATCTTACCATATTCAATCGGTTTGATTCATTCAAAGTTGTGTTGTTTTATTTGTAAATTATTATTATTTATAATAATCTAATTAATTTAGCCAAAATCTTGTATAAATATAATTTGCAACATATTGATGCAATGGTTGTTGTAATGTATGCATTATGGTTTGTATAGTGGTAATGATATATATTATATATAGATTACAATAAACCTGTCAAACGGGAAAAAATAGACGCGGGTTCATCGTAACGCGCAAGTCCTAAATCAACTTGGTTATTTTATTATATGTTTTACGCTTCGGTTAAATTTCTTCGCATTAACACCGCAACTTCATTGTCGGTGGTCGCTGATAGTAGTGTGACATTAGTGCTCGCCCCCGCCGCAACGCGGGGGGTGTTTAATACTAGTTAATATTATGTTTGAAAAAATAAAAATATTGAAATTTACATGCATTCTAATCAATTTATATAAAAATAGTACCAATTTTAATACTATTCTCGAAGTTTTTATATATGGCTCGGTTCATATGAGAACCACCACGAGTTGTGAGAACCGTGAGAACTTTTTATTCCCGTGCTAGTTGGGGCAAAATTTTTTTGTACAAACGTAGATGAAAATATTATAAATACATCTGTAAAAAAAAGTAAAAAATTGTCGAGTCGATAGTTTTGACAGATGCACGTTTTTTACTCGTTGTTGTAAATTTTGTACGAAAATAAATATTTTTTTTGCGCCTCATGTAAATGTGAGTATGCAACAATTATTTTTTAATTATTTTTTGTTGAAACAAGTGATTTTTATGACTTTTGAGAAAAAAAAAATTCGGAATAACTTTTTGGATGGCTTAGTTCTCAAGGTTCTCACAACTCAAGGTGGTTCTCATTTTAACTCATCCCTATATATATAGGGTGGAGTTTTAGACTGAACACTAGTGTATTTGCGAACGGAGTAAACAAATCCTGGTCATTGATTTACACACGTGTATGGCTAGGATTTCATTATCAAATCGTAAAATACACAAGTGTATTTTATCATCAGATACACTATACTTTACTGTACTGTACTATATTATACTATATTGTACTATACTGTACTATTATGTACTATTCTGTACTATATAATGTAGTATATACTGTACTGTATTGTACTCTACTCTACTGTATTGTACCGTACTGTACCGTATATCGTACCGTATACCGTACTATACCATACTATACCATACTATATCATACTATACTATACGATAAGATGCTTAACAATGTCTTTTATTTATTTTTTAAAGTACCTATTATGAAACTTTGCTAAAATGATAAATATTGTATAGAAACGTAAAAAATAAAAATAAAACCTTTATATACGCCGCCGTGTATAGACTTTACATGGCGTATACAAAGGGCAAAATAGATCATTTTACCCCTGATTTAGGCTACGTATAGGCCCTAAACCAAGGGTTAAAATGGTCTTTTTTTCCTATACGTCACATATAGGCCTCTACGAAGCATATACATGGAGCATGTTTGGTTAAAAAGGACCATTTTACACCAAGTTTGGGGGGCTATATTCAGCCCAAAGCAGGGTAAAATGGTCATTTTTGCCCTTTATACATGTCACGTATCGGTCTATACGCGGCATATATTAAATTTTTATACAACATTTATCGTTTTAGCTAAGTTTTATAATAAGTATTTTCTAAGAAAGTAAATAAAAAAATTGTTAAGTATCATATTGTATAGTATGATATACGTCTCGTATAGGACTAAGAATGTAGTATCGTATAGTGTAGTATCTTAACTACAGTGTAGTATAGTATCATATCGCATCGTATCATATAGTGTAGTATAGTATACTATACTTATACAGGACCTATATTACTCCCATAGGCCTATATGAGACCTATACTACACCTATAGGCCTATATGAGACCTATAATACACCTATAGGCATATAAGGGCCCTATAGTACACCTATACAATACGATACTATACTATATGATAATATACAATACGATAGGATAGGATATGATACTATACTACCCCTATAGACATATACGGGACCTATAATATACCTATAGGCCTATACGGAACCTATACTACAACTATACGATACGATGCTATAGTATACTATACTATAATACACCTATAAGCATATACAGGACATATACTATTCCTCTAAAATACGATAAGATATGATACTATACTACACCAATATGCCTATATGAGACTATACCACACTATATGATACGATACTACATCCATAGACCCATACGGGACTTATACTATACGATACGATGCTTAACAATTTTTTTTTTTTAAAAGTACCTATTATATAATTTTGCTAAAACGATAAATATTATATAAAAACGTAAAAAAAAACTTTATATATGCCACATTTATGCCTATACGTGGCGTATACAAAGGGCAAACTGACCATTTTACCTATAGTTTGGGCTGTGTATAGGCCCTAAACCAAGGGTAAAATGGTTTTTTTTCCTGTACGCTGCGTAGGTCAATCAGAGATTCGCTTAAAAGTTGAAAAAGACAACTCTACACCACGTAAAAACCTGCATATGATGCATATAAGGGTCCCACTTAGTATGCAGATAGGCATCAAAATATATTTCTATCCACACCCAACTTAAATTCCGTGTGTGCTCGTTCGTACTGTATGTGTGATTTCATCTCAATGATCGCTTGACATTTTAGAGTTAAAAATTTAATAATATCCATCAAAACTTTCACGAAGTTTACATCAACCACAAACAAATGAGTATATACATCCATGGACACACCTTTCATAATTCATATTATAATTTTCTTTAAAAATCTGTCCAACTCAATCCGCCTTAATAACCACTTATAATAACTACAATTATATGACTATCAGGACCCAATTATGACACACTTTTGAAGTGAGGTCCTAAAAAACACTTTATAGCACGAGTAAGTTTTTGGACCTTAGGGTATACGGTGTGGAGCGGCAAAGGGAAGTGGCAAAGTGGTTTGCCGCGCGGCAACACCGCCGCCAACCCCTTTGCCGCGTCGGTTTGGTTAGTCAATCGGTGAACCTTTGCCGTGCGGGAATCATGAGAGAGAGAGGGGGTAGTGTGAGAGAGAGAGGGTATTGTGGGTGGGGTCCATTCCTATCTCAACCAATCACAACTTTTTTTTTTTTTTTTTAAATAGTTTACTACTTCACGAAGTGTCTAAACCATTGCCAACACTTTTCACCAAAGTTTAAACACTTTTGACTGATTGACATGGCGCGCTCTGATTGGTCGTTTTTTGGTTTGCCACTCCAAAGTGTTTAACCACTCCTTACACCCTTATTATGGCAAAATCTAATATGACACTTAATTTTTTAATGTTATAACTTTTATTATACAAGATTTTTTTTTCGACGAGGTCTTAGTATGTGCAAAAATCTAATATGACACTTGATTTTTTAATGTTATAACTTTTATTATACAAGACTTTTTTTCGACGAGGTCTTAGTATGTGCAAGCTAATTAGACTTGATCAATACGTACGCCGTGTACTATCTATGACCTATTTAAATAAGTTTTATAGGACACTTATGTTTTGGGTTTTATTATGAGTGAATATAATAAGTGATGTGTTGGTAAAAACATATTACATTTGTATGAATTTTGTACATGTTTTAGAAATTTTAGCGTGTCATCTTGTATCCGTATGTTGTACTTATTGTGCGTCTGATTTTTATAGGTTTGATGGGTATCAATTGATGGAAAAGAAGTATAAACGCATAAAATTGGATTATACGGGTCAGGTGAAAAGCCAAAAACATAGTTCTAGAAAAGTAGCTCCCCTGCGCCACGCAGGGGAGAAGGTTAACAGCTCCACGACACACGGGAATCAAAGAAAAGGAGGATCCACAATTGCTATTTTTTTACGCCACGCGAGAGGGAAAAGAGGCTCTCCCGCGACGTGCGGGGGAGGACCGACTCGGGAAAAGTGGGTTATTAATCTAATTCACGTGGGAGATATATCATTCAGCTTCTGAGCCTACGAATGCAGAGCAAGGAAAAGGAGATTTCAGGCATTCTTTCACCCAAATCTTCTCGTTTCTTTATGTTTAATCATGATCTGAAGCTGTGATAATAAATATGCGCGGCTAAAACCCTTGTGACTTCCCCCAGGTGAACGATTACTAGGTTTTGCACAATTAACTTTGTTTTTCTGATTCATGTAACTGATACATCTTGATCACTTGTGTTGATTTTGGTAAACGTTTTTTTGTATTCAAACTATTTGTTCTTTATCAAGTGTATTGGCGATTATTTTGCATCTTTAGCGGCTTGGTAATTCAATGGGTAGTTAGTATATTTTAACGGATTGTTAGGTTGTACGGGCTAGTATTAAAAATTCTACCTAATCGTTAATCAAATTCATTAATCCCAATGCCATATCTATGTGGTGTTTGAATCGGTAAACAAATTTTTGTGTTAAGCTTGTAATTGGGATACCGGATGACGGTTACTTCTTCTCAATCTAATAAGAACTTCTTAAACAATTTGCGTGTTCGTTTAGTTAATCAAGCAAACCCCCAATCTAGTTAATAGTAGTTAATTAGTTAAATCGCTAAATGCTGACCACACATTCCCTGTAAATACGACGTTAATTACTTGACCGTGCTCATATAGATATTTAAGTAAAAATACTTGGTTTTTTATTATCCTATCACAAGAAGACATTTGAGATATGGGTCTGAAGAAACACTGAACTAATTATGGGACTAATCAGTTTGGTTTATGTTCCTACCATGGTGGTTAATCTTCTAATGGCTTTCTGAGCTTCGTAATGATCGTCTAAGTCCTGCAAAACAGAACACCGTTACTCGTTAAGAGGGGAATATGGGGGTTTCCCTCTTAACCGGGCTCCGGCGTGAGAATAAGCGACTGCTTTGGGGAGATAATTGAGTATTAAGAGTGAGAGTAAAGGGAATGGAATATTTAACCTGTGAAGTGAGGTCTCTATTTATAGCCTGAGAGGTGTAAGAGGATATGGGCTGATGGGCCTTGGGCCTGAAGGCGACAACAGAGGATATGCTCCTTGTCTCCCTGGTGTCGACCGTTAGTGGCTTCTCAGAGCTTTCTGGAGTTGGCGCAATGTGATTGGAGCCACGTGTCACCGTTGTCGGCCTGGCCGCCCTTCTACCATCAGCAGGTAAGTGGAGATCGTGGGGCAGTTGTCTCTGCCCTGTGATTGGTACCATGTAGGCGTCCTTAAGTACTTTTTGTTTCCTGCATGTCAGACGATCGTGGAGCACGATTGAGCAGGGCCAGAAGGACGCTGATTGGCTCTTTACTTGTACCTTGTGTACTATCTGAAACAGCCTGGCGTTGCTTCCCTGCGCGATTCTTGCTGGGAACGTAACTATCTCGCGCAGGGGTATAGATGGTTGGGTGCTCTTTCAGAATGCTAAGTGTTGTGATTGGAGCTTAATATTGTCCGACCTCGCGCAGGTTAAAATAGATGGTGATGTGCCCCGTGCGAGGTTGCTAATAAGAATTTTGTTGAAATAAGGAGTATGGTCCCGCGCGCGACCCTGCAGGAGGGTTGCGCGACTTTTTTGGGACCATACCCCTTCAAGTCCCCCCAGTCCAGTGCTGCACCATGCGCGTGGCAACTGGTTGGAGCTCTGGACGTAGAAAAATAAAGTTGTAGAAAATGCTTCCTTGTATTAGGTAGACGGGGCGCGTGTAAACTCTTGTTGGTTACTATGGCGCGGCTGCCAGGCTTGGCTCCAGGTGATTCACTGCCTTTGGGTGTAAGTGCGCAGGGTTATTGAGGCATTGTTACTGCTGCGCGATCCTAGTAGCTTCTTCATGAAGTTTGTAGTAATTTTGGGCGGGGAAACCCTCGAAATTTGAACTCTGACAAGTTGGTGGGGAACGTCATTGATGGTGACGTTTGAGTTGACCACCTACACGGCTGTCATCAAGTTGTCTCTGACGGTTGGTCATCTCGTCAGGAGAGTGAGCTCCACGCGCGTGTGGTAACCGTAACTCCGGGATTCTCGCCTTACGTGTCGCCTTCTGATTGGTCACGTGTGCGGCGATCCCGGCACGTTTACCCATCGCATTAAATGCGATGGGTATATATATCCGATGAGATGGAGAGAAGAAATCACTTTTCGTCTTCTGTTGTATTCTCTTTCCTATTTGCTCTCGAATTCCTTTGAATCTTCAAACTTTTGAAGAACATAGTAGCAGATCTTCAAGTTTCTTAAAGAAATATTCAAACTTTCTTCTTTGTTATCTATGGCTGAAGAACATCAAGAGGATAATCCCGGAGAAGAAGGCCCTGTTCCCGTTCTCAGGTGGGACTTAGGTCTCTTTGAGCAGATAGTGCGTGGTTTCCGGTTTCCACCGAAAATGGGATGCCTGGTACCCTGGTCAGAACCAGACAGCCGCCGACGCACCACCGGGGTATATCACGTTGTTTGAGGATTTCTTCCATCAGGGCAACTTCCGGTTGCCGGCGACGAATTTCATGGCACATATTTTGCAGTTCTATGGATTTCACATCTCCCAGTTGAGTCCTCCTGGGATGGTTAGGGTTCGACACTTCGAATTTCTCTGTCGATCCCATGACATAGAGCCAACTGTGGAAAGATTTAGGGTCTTTTATCAGTTGATCCGAAACATGGGGTTCTACTCGTTTGCCAGCCGAGGAGCTGCAAAGACGATACTTCTTAACCCTCCCAAGAGTTTCCATGACTGGAAACCAAAGTTCTTTTATATTCGCGAGGAGGTGATCCCGATCGCCATGACATTTCGCGCCTGGTCTGAGTCGATTACGAAGGAAAATCTGGCGATCTCCAAGACTGAGGCTTGGTATCGGACGCTTACTGCCACCCCAAACCGAGTGTTTGGTGAGAACGTCTTGGTGGCGGCGCGGATGAGCGATCAATAGCGGCCTGACAGCAAGGAAGTTCCCATTCTGATGATCGACGATAGAGGTTAGTAATTCTCTTAGTTTTGTTGATTTCCTGTTTCGTAACTTGTGTTTATTTATATAATTTGACGTGTAGAGGCGCATCTGTATCAAGCTGCCTTCCCCGCCTTTGGTGGTTCCATGGGCGTGCCCGCTCCAGGCTGGAGAAGAATACTGGTATGACCAGATTAAGGGTAATTTCATGTACCCAGTTGCTAATGCATTCGCCATTCCGCCTACTGCAACTGAAGGTGCGCGTATACCTAACCCTCATCCTTTGCGCTCTGTGACTTCTGCTGGGAAAGAGATTGTCTATCTTTCCAGCGAAGAGTCTGTGGGATCATCAAATGGAGAGCTAAGTTCGTGGTCTAACATCTTTGCAGGTGTGTTGCGCGACCTGGGTATCGACCTCGAAGAGAAGAAGAAGAAACCTTCTAGGAAGAAGAAGGTGATCAACCTTGAGCCTGAGGTGATAAGCAAAAAAGGCGGGAGTAGCCGCGCAACTTCTGGTGCTACTGATAAAGGTACTCTTCGCCTTCGTCAGAGTAACTTGAAAGATTACGTGATAATTAGTGACTCACTTGAAGGCTTGTCGCGTATAGGCGAGAAGAAAACTGGAGCAGGTGGCTCAAAAAGTTCAGGTAGCGCGGGTTCTCGCAACCCGGATGCTGGCGCGACGTCGCCCTCTGTTGCGCACGTTAAAGAAGAGGAGGAAGAAGAAGAAGACAAGGAGGAGCCTGCTGCAAGTTTGATTGTTAGGAAAAGGAGTAGGAGCGAGACCACAGCAGGTGGGTCAACTGCGCCCAAAGCTGGTGAGGTTCCCTTGATTGGGAAACGGAGCAACTTGCGCTCCCTTTACAAATTTTCTCCTGGTTAGTTTTCTTTAGTTTCTTTGTTCTTTGTTACTTCCTCTCTTTTTAACACTCAGTTTTTGCAGAGGCCAAAAGGAAGACCCCTGAGAAGGGTGTGGTGTTTACAGATCCCACAGAGCCGGCGCATAAGAGGCCTAAGGTTACCGTTAAACCTTTTAAAACTGTGGTGGAGTCTGATAAGGCAAAACATGCTGTCGAGGTCGAGAAGGAGAAAGCTACTGCGACGGAGAAGAGTAAGTCTGAGGAAGACAGGAAGAAAGCTGATGAAGAGCGTAGGAAGAAAGCTGATGAAGACCAACGGAAGAAGGCTGAGGAGGAGAAGAAAAAAGCTGATGAGGAGAAGAGGAGGCGATCTGAGCAGGAGAAGGAGAAAAGGGCTGCTGAGAGAGAGAAGGAAAAAGAGAAAACTAAGGAGAAGGAGAAGGAAAAAACTGATGCCGACAAGTCTGTTGGAATTTCTACTGCAGGAGGCGCGGGTGTGGGAAAACACGGCGCACCGCCGCGCTCTCCAATAGGCCCCGGGATACTTTGGGGGATATTTATTATAAATCATATACGGAAGAGAGCCGTGGTGACGCTCCGCACCAACCGCCATGGGGTTTAAAGCAAAAAGATACTTTTCTCGAGTACGCCCCTTGCCGCGACTGGCTTCTGAATTCCATTCCTCCTGGTGAGGTTGATCGTCAAAGGGCGCGAACCCACAACGGGTTGTATCATGCCTATGTTGTTGGTGAGGCCAACACCCGTGCTGCTAACCAGGAAATTGTTCGCGAGTGGCGAACTATGGTTAGAGATAGGGAAGATTGGGAGAAATACCGCGAGCGGATATTATGGCGTGTTAATGACTTTGAAAAGTCGAAAGCTGCTTTTGATGAGGAGAAGGCAAAATTCGAAGCTGACTGGAAGTCGGAGGAATGCGGTCGTGAGGGCCTTAAGGGTAAGCTTCGCGCTGCTGAAGATTTGCTGGTGAAGGAGAAGGCAGAGTGGAAGAAAATATGTGAGAAGGACAACCAGCGCGCTTATGCCGCTCGAACTAAGATTGTTGAGCTTGAAGGCAAGGTTGCTGAACTGACCGCGAAGGTTGAGGATGCGCAAGCTGCTAAAGAGCAGGCTGAGATTCGAGAAACTTCTCTTCTAGTTTCTGTTTTTGTTGGCAGAATTAATTGAGTCTTTTATCTCTTGCAGGTTGAGCTGGCTGAAGTGAAGGTGCAGCTGTCAAGTAGGGACAAGGATTTGATTGCTAAGGACACCGAGATTGCGGAGTTAAAGCGTCGCTTGCAAGAGTAGGTGGACAAAAACGAGTCCTTGGAAATCGACCTTGAGGCTGAGAAGGTGAAGGCTGCCACTGCTGAAGAGGCCAAACAAAAAGCTGAGGAGGCGTGAGACATTAGCACAACTGCTCTTAATGTGGCGCAAAACAATTACTCCGAAGCTCAAGGTATTGTTGATACTTTGGTCTCCGAGGCTGAGTGGTTGTGCGGCAGAGGATTAGTTCTGGTATGATTTTTTTTTTCTTTGGCTTTATCCTTCAAATCCTGGATATTTATGTGTTACGTTTGATGTAGATGGCCAACTCCATCTTAAATGCTGGAGAACTGGATAAGGCTGTTGCGGCCGTTATAGATGCTTCCCGCGCGGTTGGTCATCGTGGAGGCTATCTTGAATGCGCCCAACATGCTACAGAGATGCTTGGACAGGAGTTCGACATTAGTCACTGCTGAGTGACTGATCAAGCTGAGGCTGAGCTAGCTCGCGCTGAACATGGTTATGACCATCTATCAATACCTGTGATGGATTTGGTTACCGAAGCGCTAAAGCATGATGATTGGTGTCACCGGCTAAAGACTATCCTTGACCCACCGGAGACCGTTGACTTATCTGATGAAGAGGAAGTTGCGGGTGATGATGGCGATGGTAAAGGCGATGGTGATGGATTCGAATAGATAGTGTTTTCGGGCTTTGTGCCTTGTAATTTTTAGGTTTTTTCTAACATTTGCGCGGTCGCGCTTGTTTTGGATCAGATGAATGATCGTTGGTTTCTATGTAATCGTTGCGCGCTTGCGTTTATTAAATATGATGCTCATGCTTATTCTGTCATGTTACAATTATTGCACTGTTGTTAGAAACTTTGGTTAAGTTAGCGCGAATAAATGTAAGTGTGGCTCTTGAGCGAGTATAGTTGCTCGGTCTCGCGCTATGTTCGCGGAGGACCTTGAAGATATAACTCAAGAGCTTGTAATTCACTGAAGTGTTTTCGTGCTAATCAAAAGTTTGACATGCATTTGTAACTCAAGAAGCACTATGATAAAGGAAAACATGTCGTATGCTTTCATTAACTGAGAAACAGGCGCTTAGGCCAATCATACATCGCAGATAAGTAACATAAGGGCGTTTAGCCAACATAGGAAATTTAAATGGCGCGTGGCCAGCATGAACTAAATGGCGCATGGCCTAGAGTAGTTACATATGGAACTTGCGCAGTTGTTGCGCATTCCATGTGCGGGGGATGATGTGTCCATCGAGGGTGCGCAATTTGTATGCCCCTTTTCCTAGCACTTCGTGGACCAAGTATGGGCCTTCCCATTTGGGTGCTAGCTTCCCGGGGCGTTCAGCGTTTGAAGCTTCGTTGTCTCGAAAAACGTATTCTCCTGGAGTGAAGGTACAAATGCGGACTCTCGCATTGTAGTACCTTTCCATTTGTGTCTTGTATTTCGCTTCTTTAATACGCGCAATCTCGCGTCTTTCTTCCAGTAGATCCAAATCAAGACGGCGCTCTGCTTCATTATCAACCGTGTTGATTGCTGTCAAGCGTGGCGAGGGGAGTCCAACTTCCGCTGGGATAACTGCTTCCGAGCCGTATACTAGGCTGAAAGGAGTTTCGCCGGTGCTTGTCTTTGGCATGGTTCGATGAGCCCACAGGACGCTTGGGAGCTCATCCACCCAGCCTCTTCTCTTTGTGCCCAGTCGGGCTTTTATCCCCTCGATAATACTTTTGTTAACGCTTTCCACTTGACCCTTGCCTTGAGGGTGCGTAACGGAGGAGAAGGTATGCTCGATTTTCATTTCCTTCATCCAATTTTGAAGGTCCTCAGAAGCAAAATTGGTACGGTTGTCTGTGACGATTTTGAGTGGGAGGCCAAACCTAAAAATGATGTGCTCCTAAATAAACTTGCACACCATCATTGCAGTGGTTGAGGCGAGAGCTTTGGCCTCTACCCACTTAGTAAAATAATTGACGGCCACGATTATGAACTTGACGGCGCCAGGGGCGTCCGGGAAGGGTCCAACCATATCAATTCCCCACTGCTGGAAAGGTCAAGCAGTGGATACAGGGATAAGATCGTTCTTTGGGCGCAAGGTTTTTGGAGAATGTCGCTGACAAGAGTCGCATTTGCGCAGCTCCTTCAGGGCGTCGACGTGCATCCCTGGCCAATAATATCCAGCGTTCATAATCTTCGCGACAACCATGCGTGGTCCAGCATGGATGCCACAGATCCCTTCGTGGATCTCCCTGATCAAGTAATTCGAATCTTGGGGGTCCACGCAACGCAGTAGTGGCCCCAAGAAGGACTTGCGGTATAAGATACCACCATTCATCTCATAATGTAGAGCTTTGTTTTGAATCTTTCTTGCCTCTGCCTTGCTCTCAGGGAGTATTCCTTCTTGCAAATACTGAATTATAGGGGTCATCCAAGATGGCTGCCCTATTTCAATCACATTTACCTAGCGCAACAATACTGAAGGATTATAGAGTACTTCAATCCTTACATCTTTTGCGAAATGCTGAAAGGAGGTTGAAGCAAGCTTGCTCAAAGCGTCAGCTGGTTTGTTTTCGGAATGATTGATGTGTACTACCTTGTATGACTTGAATTTTTGAAGCATTTCTTTCGCCTGATCCAAATATAAGGCCATAATTTCGCCCTTTGCATCATAGATTCCGTTGATTTGACTGGCGATCAAAAGTGAATCAACGTGCGCTTGAAGATTCTTAGCTCCCATTTTTATGGCGAGGCGTAAGCCTGCCAGAAATGCCTCGTACTTCGCCTCGTTGTTGGTGTTCTTAAAATCCAACTTGATGGCGTACGTAAATTCATGTTTTTCAGGGCTCACGAGGCGCAATCCTGCTCCTGCGCCGTCCTCGTTTGAGGCCCCATCGGTGTACAGCAACCACAACCCATCAGATACGTCCTTCACTGGAGTTTCGACAACCTCACAATCTTTGATTTTTTCCGTTGGGACTTCTGTGATAAAGTCTGCAAGGACTTGACCCTTGATGGCTGGGCGCGGCCTGTCCAAAATGTTGTGGCCCCCCAGCTCGATCGCCCACTTTGCTAGTCGCCCAGATGTTTCTGGCTTTTGCAATATCGTGCCAATGTGGAAATTGGTAAGTACGGTGATCACATGCCCTGTAAAGTATCTGCGCAGCCTCCGAGAGGCGTGTAGCAGCGCAAGCACCAATTTCTCCATTGTGGAGTATCTTGTTTCTGGATCAGTAAGCACCTCACTGATGTAATAAATTGGAGTCTGTACTCCGTTTCTCTCCACAAGTAGTACCGACCCTACTGCCTTATCCGAAGAAGATAAGTACAGCACGAGTGGTTCTTTTTCGAACGGCGCGGTCATGGTAGGGAGTTCGATCAAACACTCCTTCATCTGTTGAAAAGCGGCATCTGCTTCAGGAGTCCATCTGAATTCCTGCTTCTTCACACAATTGCGCAAGGTGCTGATAAAATGATATGACTTTGCGGCGTGGTTTGACAGAAAACGGTTAAGCGCGGCTAGGCGGCCGGCCAACCTTTGCATCTCCTTGATTGTTCGTGGTGATGGCATTCGTTCTATTGCCTGGACCTTTTCTGGATTCACCTTAAATCCGCCGTTTGTGACTATAAAGCCTAAGAATTTCCCTTCTTCCATACCAAAAGAACATTTGGCTGGATTCAATTTCATATTCACGCTGCGCAACGAGTTGAATGTTTTTTCGATGTCTTTCAACATTTGGTCCTCTTCGGGACTTTTGATCACCAGATCGTCGATGTAAACCTCGATATACTTCCCAATATTGCCAGCGAAGGTTATATCCATCAGGCGTTAATATGTGGCGCCAGTGTTGTTGAGGCCGAATGGCATCTTTGTATAACAAAAGATCCCAAGATCGGTTCGAAAAGCTGTCTTGTCTTCGTCTTCAAGCTTCATTTGGACCTGATGGTATCCCTTGTAGCAATCCAAGAAGCATTTCCATCTATATGGCGTGAGAGAGTCTATCTTTTTGTCGATCTCAGGCAAAGAGTAGCAATCTTTAGGGCACGCCTTGTTGAGATCGGTATAATCAACGCACATTCGCCATCCTCCACTAGACTTCTCTACCATCACTGGGTTCGCGACCCAACTTTGATAACGTACTTCTCGCAAGATACCAGCTTTGAGTAGTTCGCATACTTGCTCATTCATTGCTTTGGTTTTGTCTTCCCCTAAGCTGCGCCTTCTTTGGACTTTCGGCTCAACAGAGGGGTAGGTGTTTAAACAATGCTCGGTAATGTCACGCGGAACAACGGTCATGTCGGCCGGAGTCCAGGCGAAGATATCCATATTCTTGAACAGGAGTTACTTGAGATGCGTTCTGATGTTTGGTGAGATTGCATGGCCTATCGTCACCGTTTGCTCTGGGTACTTGCAGTTTAACACCCATTTCTCTGGCTCGGTTGTTGAAACCTTCGCCACTTTTGTTGGACGCATCTCTTCTATGGACATTACTTCTTTCTTGGCATAGATAATCGCCACCCGTGTCTTGGTTGGAAACCCTATTGCTGAGTGGGGCGTGGAAGTTACCATGTTCAGTTCGCCTTGGGTTTCTCTCCCAATTAACACATCATGCCTCGACTTGACAGGCATCACCATGAATTTTACATTTGTTGTTCTTGAATGCTTCCCGTCAGAGAGCGTGACGGGGAAGCTGATTTGGCCTAGCGGGAAGACCATTTCGTTGCAAAATCCAGACAGTGGATAATCAACTGGCTCAAGTCTCGCTTTGTCATCCTCATCAAACAGATTAAAACACTGCTCATAGATGATGTCAGCCGTACTCCCTGGGTCAATGAAGACATACTCTGTTTCATAGTGGCCGATAATGCCGGTAATGATGACGGGTCGAGTGGCACGAGGGCCGTCGCGCACTACCGGGAAAATGACCTGTTACTCTTGCCATGAGGGTTCATAAGGGCGCTTGCCTTTCTCCTTTGCGCTGTATCTTGGTCCATTGACCATATGGGTTTCTAGGCGTCGGACTTTCTTGTGGTTCCCCTCCTCATGGCGTTGGATGTGCCGAGTTTCTTTGCGCACGTTTTTCACCAGGTGGCTTAGCTTCCCGCTTTTTAGCGCTCTTTCGATCTCTTGACGTAAACTGTAACAGTCATCTGTCAGGTGCCCTGTATCTTTGTGGAAGTCGCAGTACAGGTTGGCGTCTTGCCCCTTCTTGTTTGTCATAGGCCTTGGAGTCTTGAAATCATGATTCTCCGTCATCAGCACCTCCTTCGGTGTTTTTATGAGCGGAGTCTAGTGCTTTTCTCGGTTGTCATCCCTGACTGCTTTCCGATAACCAATGCGATCAATAGTGTCTGGCGCGTCCTCTTTGTAGCGAGACCGCTCTTCATAACGAGATCGTTTGCCATAACCGCTGGAGTGGTTGGCTTTCCACCCAGGGTTTTTGCCTTTGTTTCGTCTATTGTTGTCGCGCGAATGGCCCCCCTTAGAAAATCGATCTTCAGCATAATAATTCTTGTTTGCGGCAAGTGACTCTTCAGTTTGCGCGACTATTTTTGCGGCTTCCATGAGCTTATCCCATTCTTTGGGCATCCCATCTTTCCCAGTGATAGTTCTGATGAGACTATCACAGCGAATGGCTTTCTTGAAGTGGCAACGCATGAGTTGTTCACTTACGCCACCGATTTCCAAGCACTCTTTGTTGAAGCGAGTGATGAAATCCTCTAAACCCTCGTTATCTCTGCGCCAGATGTCCTCCACCTCGGCTGTGTCGCGCTGGTAACGTCTCTGTTGACTGAAGTGACTCAGAAACTGTGTCCTGAAATCCACCCATGACTTGATCTTTCCCGGAGGATGGCTGTCGAACCAGGCGCGAGCAGCCCCTGTAAGCGTTTGAATAAACAGATGGCACCACATGGGCATATTCCATCCACCCATGCAACCCACGCTTGTGAAAACTCTGACGTGATCATCGGGATCAGTCAACCCGTTAAACTTTCCAACTGTCGGAGGTAACTTCTCTCTTTTAAACGGCGCCAGCGTGATCTTTGGAATGAACTTTGAATGCTCTACGGCCTCAGATGGTCGATAGGCGAGGCGAAAGTCTTGCTCTGCCTCTTCGGTGTACCCTACGTGTTGTCTTGGTTTGTAGTATTCATGGTTGCTTTGCAAGCGATTGAAGACTGACGAACCCTCATCATCTTGCCAAGTTGGATCGTTCGGGTCAGTATCTTCCCATTCATTGTTCATGTTACGCGGCGTGAGCCGGCTATGAACTGGGCCTCTTTGGACGTGTGACGGATAATCATAATAGCTTTCTGTTTCTCCCCGTGTATCGCGCGTGTCATGCACGCTTAGTCTTCTGGTAGGGGGAGGTCTATTAGCTCTACCTTGCATGTTTTGCTGTGAGGGTATCTGGCGCGCCCCCTGACTCTGTCCCTGGGGGGGTAACCAAGGACGGTTCTGCCGTTAAGACTGCTTGTTGTGCGATCAGAGATTGATACACCGCGTTAATGGTGGCAATATTTTTGGCGTACCATGAGGCTGGAGTTTCGCCCTCTGGTAGCCCTAATAACGCCGAAACGTTCTGAGGTGGAGCTGGGTTTGAAGGTCCAGCGCCGTTGTTTCCTGGGGTTACCGTCTGAGTGATGCGGGTGATGCTCTCGCGCGGTCCCCCAGTATTGGTTACTTCGATTTCGCCAATTTCTTCAATGTGTTGGGGTTGGACGTTTTGATTGTCATCCCCCAACGCTGCATTAGAGTTTGCTCCGAAACCGACAAACTCAGGAATGATTCCTTGACCAGCCATGATCGAAGGAAGAAAAACCAACGAATACTCAGAAAAAGAAGATGGAAGTGATTTGTAGAAAACCGGTGGGCGCCAATAAAGAAACACTGAATTAATTATGGGACTAATCAGTTTGGTTTATGTTCCTACCATGGTGGTTAATCTTCTAATGGCTTTCTGAGCTTCGTAATGATCGTCTAAGTCCTGCAAAACAGAACACCGTTACTCGTTAAGAGGGGAATATGGGGGTTTCCCTCTTAACCGGGCTCCGGCATGAGAATAAGCGACTGCTTTGGGGAGATAATTGAGTATTAAGAGCGAGAGTAGAGGGAATGGAATATTTAACCTGTGAAGTGAGGTCTCTATTTATAGCCGGAGAGGTGTAAGAGGATATGGGCTGATGGGCCTTGGGCCTGAAGGCGACAACAGAGGATATGCTCCTTGTCTCCCTGGTGTCGACCGTTAGTGGCTTCTCAGAGCTTTCTGGAGTTGGCGCAATGTGATTGGAGCCACGTGTCACCGTTGTCGGCCTGGCCGCCCTTCTGCCATCAGCAGGTAAGTGGAGATCGTGGGGCAGTTGGCTCTGCCCTGTGATTGGTGCCATGTAGGCGTCCTTAAGTACTTTTTGTCTCCTGCATGTCAGACGATCGTGGAGCACGATTGAGCAGGGCCAGAAGGACGCTGATTGGCTCTTTACTTGTACCTTGTGTACTATCTGAAACATCCTGGCGTTGCTTTCCTGCGCGATTCTTGCTGGGCACGTAACTATCTCGCGCAGGGGTATAGATGGCTGGGTGCTATTTCAGAATGCTAAGTGTTGTGGTTGGAGCTTAATATTGTCCGACCTCGCGCAGGTTAAAATAGATGGTGATGTGCCCCGCGCGAGATTGCTAATAAGAATTTTGTTGAAATAAGGAGTATGGTCCCGCGCACGACCCTGCTGGAGGGTAGCGCGGCTTTTTTGAGACCATACCCCTTCAGGGTCTTATAAGTCAAATAGACGTTAGATTACATATTATCGGAACTCCTATTCATTGTGGGTCCAATGGTAGAGACTAATAGGAACTTTAAATTATGAGATCATATTATAACATCCATTTACAAAATATATAACTACAAAACGTGTCAATTCCTAGATGCTTATCCTTTGGTGGTGGATAGAATTACCCACACGCCATGCATTATGTACATATGTACACATATATACGCATATAAACAATAATAAACATGACATATACATACTCAATGGCAGATTAAGGATTTTTTTTTTTTGTCTTAGACAATTAAAAAGCTTAACCAAATTTTTAGTATGGACTGGAATTAATAGTGGGCCCATGCTTTTTTTTTTCTTTTGAGAGGGAGGGGGGCCTGCATATACTTAGAGAAACATACATATATACATAGCATCGCTACACATTTATATCACACACTTGCACATACACTTACAATAATGATATATACAAAAGCATACATAAAGTTTATCTGGTGGTGGGGTGGAGACTTTGAAGAGAGTACACTCTTCATTTATCTAGTGGTGAGGTGAACGATATTGGTCAACGTATTAAGCTTCATAGATATACCGTTGTTCCTGAACATATTTGAATTCTTTTTACAAAATTGATTTTGTAAACAAGATTAGGAATCGTGGTATAAGGATCTAGTAGGTGCCTAGGTTGTCATTAGTTTGTTCTATATTTTCATGTGTTTGATAGAAAATAATATAACCACTATATATAGTAATTGAGTTGATAATTTAATTATTATATAAGTTAGGTTAAAGGGTGTGGTCATGACCTACGTAAACATTATAATCCTTTACATAGGCGTCATGTCAGCTACTTCTAATCCACTATCTAAAACCACTACCCTAATGGTATGGTCATGGGCTAAACCACTATCCCCTTTATTTTTTAATATATTTTTGTCTCAAAATTATTAAATGGGAGGGTCGTGATAAGGGAGGAGGGTGTGGAGGCGTCACCCCTGGCAGCTCACCTTCGATGGCGCCGGTGGGGCGCCACCGTCATCTTTAAAGGGGGGGGGGGGGGGGGGGCATGGTGGTTTTGCCAAGATGTTAACAGAAGAAAGGGAGTTGTATAAGGGGAAGAAAAGGCGGCTGAGATAGGTCAAAAGGCGGCACTATAGTATAAATGGGGCTTTATCCCACACCCTGCAAGTTAAGAGGAGGGGCCTTAAAACCCTTGTATGACGTGACGTTGACGTGGCGCTGAGATGCCCACACCCTCCATCCTTAACGTGGTTCAATTCACATGAACCACCATCAATGAATGAGGGGAGTGGTATACCACTTAATTAATGGTCTTATATGACAAATAATGTAGCAATCTATGCCTCCCAGACAGGGGTGGACCTAGTGTGTCGTCTAGGGGTGCGGGCGCACCCCTTGAAAAAAAATGTTTAGTGTTATACGGGTGTTAAAATCTCGACCGCCCCCCATAAAATTTTGTAGTCGCACCCCTTGAACTTTGACCCTATGAAGAAGAAGAAGATGCAAAGCAAAAAGAAAAAAAAAGTCACCGGAAGTATTGTTGCAGAGGAGTGAAGAGAACTTGTGAAGAAGAAGATGGTTTAACTCTTTTTTTTTTATTCTTTTGTGAAGGGTATTTGGGTAATAAACTTTCCTCCAAAGTGTAGAATCCCAAGACAAATACTATAGTACCATACTCTTAGACTGGAAGGTATGGAGTGGAGAGGATGGGCCGTCACGTAACCAGCCACATCACCAGGAGTGAGGATGGGTCTAAAGGGGATGGACCAAGGGGGTGGAGGATGGGTCTAAAGGGGATGGACCAAGGGGGTGGAGGATGGGACTAAATATATATATGTATGTATGTATAGGTGTATGTGTGAAGAGGTGGCCCGACAAGTTCGTCTGCTGGGCGACAGAGACGACGGGATGGACCACAGGGGGGCGGTGTTCCGGGGCGGCACCGGGCCTCGCCGTGCCTTTGCCGTCCCCTATACCCTCTAGTATTAAAGTATTGTACTATAACTCCTTTAGTAAATCATCAAATTAAAATCTCAAGTACAACTATTTGATGCATGAACATCTCAAGTACAAGTAAAGAATACACAACAAATATTTCAAAGAGCTATACGCCTCTATCAATAAATGTTCAAACTTGATTTGTTTTTGGTTTTAGACATAAAGTATTAAATGTTAATAGAAATAACAAACATGTGATAGGAAACTTGATAAGAGCTTATGGGTCGATTTATATGTGATAAGAATCATGAGTAGGGAAGTTATGACACGATTTCTCAAAGGGAAATGGGTTGAACCACTTCTTTTTGCCAGAGTCTTCTAATAAAAGACCAATGTATGTATTATTTAATGATTAAGAGAAATAGAAACAGGGAAAGTTTGAACTTTGATGGTTTTTTGTTGTTACTTTAGTTACTTATGATGGTTTTTTTTTATGTTGTTTACTTGTTTTACTTGAAACTTTGTTTGTTAATGTGATAACTAGTTAGAACTAAGGTTTGATAGTTTGAAAAAAAAAATTTGACCCAATCTGATCCGACTCGCTATGAAACTTTGTTTGATTATGTTTTCTTGTTTTACATGACCCGACCAGACCTACCATGAACCGATTTTTTTTATATAGCTAGGGACCTAAAATCTTAAAAAAAAAAATCCCGCACCCCCAAGAAAAAATTCCTAGGTCCGCCACTGCTCCCACATCCGATAGCCTTAGCTGTTGATTAAATGCGTTAGCTGTTGATAAAATGTCTTAATGTCATGCATTGCATTCATTTTATTGCTTTTAGGTTCACATTGACATTTTGTCCAAACACGTATTTTCTAACCTTTCATGTTTCATATATTTGTATAGTTTATAATTTGTGAAGAGGACCCATAATGGTGTTCATGGAGGTGTCGAGGAATGCTTAGGTAGAAGAGAGAAGTAGGAAGGTTACCGACAACACAAACATGGCAAGGAGAGAAGCAAGGGTTTGTCTGCTGCCACAATGTAACATCCAAAATTATCTAAATGTTTATTAGAGTTTGGTCCCAAAATGTACATAAAACAACACCTAATATAATGTGACATCTTAAAATTTATAGATGTTTCTTTATGCTTGAATTTATACAAACCATATACAAAAGATTTTGCTCTAAGGTATGTATAATGAACACTATAAATTTCAAACGTAAACTTTTAGCCTAACCTGAGAATTGCAAATACTCTGATGCTCCAACCATGACGTATTTTTCCTAAAAATATAAACACTAAAAATACGTTATCATAAGCTAAGTATGTACACCCAATATGTTTTAGAAACCAAAACTAAAACCCAATATTATTTTTCCCATATGTGTGTCTGGCCCTGATTATACGTTTGTTTAGCCCAATAAGAGTGCATGAATCCAATATATAACCTGTTAAAACCTAATACCAACGTATGGTTGATAAGGTACCACAGTAGAAAATGGAGGTAGAGTTTCACCAAGCAGGGTACATGATGTGTGCCATGTTCTACAAACCATGCACACCATCATGCACACTATTACCACCATATTCGCCTTAACCTACCCACGTTGCTTTTGTCTTCAGCATTTTCTTTAGATAATTAGTAGTAGTGGGTTTAGTGGTATTCTTCATGTTTAGTTATTTTCAATTTCAATTTGTAAGCCTATAAAATGGTAGTAGATGTTATGAGTTTTCTTATGAATGAAAAATTAGAGATTATCTCAAAGTCTGCATCTTGCTAATTTCTTTTGAGTTTGATCCACTCAACGGATTATCTATCAACCAATTGGTCCATATCAGTACAATAGTTTTGCCGAGCGTACAGTACATTGGTCTAAGTCATATAAGCATATAAGACACGTGGACAACCCTATGTAATCTGCTAACACTAGTACACAAACAGTTTAGTAATGCGGTGAAATTGCATTGAAAATGCGGTGCTGGAGCCGCATTAATAATATGGGCACCATTTAATCCTTTCTTTGAAGGTGCGGCTATATGAACCACATCAAATAACAGTCCACCCGCACCTCCTAATTGATTTTGAATATCTTGCTAACTGAAATCGACCACTAGTAACCCTCCACCTGGACAAAAGAACCGCACCTCCTAATTGATTTTGAATCCTGCTAACTGAATATTCAACCACTGGCAACCCTCCACCTGGACAAAAGAACCGCACCAGTTTTCTTCAAAAACAAAATATATATTATTGTTAAATTTATAATTTCCAGGTTTTTCCATTTATATATTTTCCAATAATACCATTAAACTAAACAGACATGATAAAAAACAACAAACAAAAGATTCTAACTTATATTAAAATAACAAGTGCATGTTTCCGGAATTAAACACAAAACATAACGTTTCCCGAACGTATACCATCTGATAAAGTGACATGTTTTCCAAATGAAGCTAAAAGAAGTTTGCAACCCAAAAATGTCAAACGGACGACTTCATACCCCTTGCGACTCAACCGATCACTTCAAACCATGCATCCCAATCCGTAGAAACCGCCTAACAAAACAACAAAACATAACGTGACATTAACTAAATGAGCCTTAAAATATAAAATTAATGCGCTAATACACTTTGGGATTATACGTACATGTTTACCAAGTTTTTACCAAGTTTGACCCGTTTACGTTTTATTGGGTCTTATACTAACTAACACACACATATATATGAGAGATAAAATAACTATTAGATGATAGAATTTTGGCTAACCTTGAGATGCTTTTAGTTAGGGGTGTGCACGGTTCGATTCAGTTCGGTTTTTAGGCAAAAGCAAAACCGAAAGCGAAATGGCGGTTTTCGATTTTTGAAAGCCGTTCGGTTTTGGTTTTTTCGGTTTTGGTGTTTTCGGTTTTTACATCGGTTCGGTTCGGTTTTTCGGTTTTTTCGATTTCTTAAACAAAATTATGTAAGATTCAAAAAATATAAAGTATAATTTAAATTTAAGAATATTTCTTAAGTAATTATATATAACCTATTTAACGAAATGGCACCCTCATCACATATTACGTTGGCTGTATGGAGAAGGTATAAACCATTCTTAATGGAGGTTGCAAAAACATGCTGAAGATGATGCTACAGGATAGAGGTTTATCTATACTCATCTAGCATAAGTTTTTAACCAATGTATAACGTATATTTTAGTTTTAGAATAATGTGCAAAACACTAATTAAGGCAACTAGAGCTATCAAGTCTACCTTGTAATCATGGTTACAAAAGTCGCTAGGCGCTCCCTAGTCGGTTGACCGGGGAGTGGAGTGTACTCAGCCTAGGCGGAGAGTACACAGGGAGTACTCAGACATGCCAAATTATAAAGAAATTAGTTTTCGGAAATTAAATATATGTCAAATAACAATAAATTTACTAATATTTATAACAAAATACCTGAAATTGATATTCATTCTTTAATATGATGGGCATAGAAGTTATGTTTTATTTTATGTTAAGTCAAACTCGGCCTGAGTTGACCTACTAGATCCGATTTTGGCCGATGTTGATCGCATTTGATCGATTCCAAGTAATTAGTCGGAGTTGAAGATAGTCGCCTCGGCAACCTACCTTGTAGCGACTACTCGGGGACTACTCGGCCTTGGAGGCCTTGTTTTACAACTATGCTTGTAACTAACCTCAACTACAGCCATGATAATAAGACATTAAACCAGGTATATGTACTAAGAAGATGAGACTAGAAATTGATAAAAGAAACAGGAGGAGAAAAATAAGGATACGAGGTCGAACTAGAAAATATTAATAATTTCTATTGTAACATCTCGGTTCTGTTCGGTTTTTTCGGTTATTTAAAATGGTTATTCAAAAACCGAACTGGAATTTTTGGTTATTAAAAAGGGCATGTCTATTCACACACCCATGTTGTCTATCCACACACCCCCCAGTGTCGAGCTGTGGTCAGAGCGCGGCGTTTTGGTCCGGTTAACTAGACAAAGACTGACGGGTGTCTGACGGGTCTGTTGACCGGACCAAAACGCCGAGCTTTGGCCGCGTTCTGGTCCTGTCAACCAAACAAAAGACTGACACCCGGTCAGTCTTTTGGCTGGTTGACATGACCAAAACGAGGCCAAAGCTCGGCGTTTTGGTCAGGTCAACAGACCCGTCAGACACCCGTCAGTCTTTTGTCTGGTTGACCGGACCAAAACGTCGCGCTCTGGCCACAGCTCGACATTGGGGGGTGTGTGAATAGACACAAGGGTAGGTGGGGGTGTGTGAATAGCAAGACCCTATTAAAAATCTGAAAACCGAAACGTCGGTTTTTATTTCGGTTCGGTTATTTCTGTTACGGTTCGGTTATTTCGGTTTTCTGCTCACCCCACTTTTAGTGATTTCATTCCAGGCCATTAAACGCCTTGTGAATCAATTCTGGCATTAACTTTAAGACTAATTCTTCAATTTTTGATTGTGGATGCTTCTCATCTTCTTTCCATAACTAAGCATAACTTAATAATAAGATGAGATTGTAAATACATATATTTTAGCGCAATAGAGAATGCATATACAAAAACTTGCCTCTTTAACAATATCATATTGAATATGCTCGACAAATTCTTTGATATGCTTAATCACCATATAGCCACATTCCCAGGTGTCTCCTTGTTGCTTGCACTGCATTTTGTTCACAATTAGTTATATCCACTAAACTATTTTAAACACAATAAATCATTGATTATATACCTGTACCATTTCCCACTTAAAATATCGCTTCCCAAAAACTTTGTTAATTATACAGACGAGCGTGTAACTTCTCTTGGTCTTTCCGGTTCTCATGGAGTCAACAATATAGCCACGATAGGAAGTAGGATGAAGAATTATTAGCGACCAATGGCCACTACAAAAAAGAAATTATAGAACAATTAGGTATGTAATTGTGTTTTGTGCAAGTGTATGTATGGTGCAAAAAATATACATTCCCTTTGTAGATATGGTGCAAGAATGAAGTTTTTTCTTTGAATGAAACCAACTTATATATTTTATGTGATTCTCAACAACTTTAAGTTCTTTAATACACTTTGCACTATTGATTTTCGTCGGATCAAGAAAAGCGCATTAGGAATTGGGCTTCTGAAAAAAATGCCTAAAATCAAGAACAAAAAAGTATGACAAAGTTAGTACATTAAATAGTATTTAAAATGTTATAGTACATAAAAACACTACTAGCAACTTACATCGCAAACCAATGTAATAAGCTTACATCAAGCCAGTTCTTCAAAAAGATTTGTAACAATTCGGAATATGGAATGGTCTCAACAACCTGCTCAAGATACATCTCTTTAGGCGAACCAACCCGAACGACATATCTATCACCAATGAGAATTGTTAACTGGTCAACTACATCTTGAACTGGTTGAGGTCTACCCTTTATTAATTCCAAGGCTGGAGCTAATGCGGGATCTTTAAATGCAGGCTCGACCATGGTGGCAAGCTCAGCCTCGGACTCGGACTCAGTCTCGGTCTTGGTCTCAAAATTGGGCTCGTGTTCGGGATTGGCCTCGGGATTGGGATTTGGTTTGGGATTTAAGGCATGCAACTCAAATGGATTTTGGAAACCAGGTTGTGGATTACTAAAGTTTAATATCTAGAAACAAATATAAAAAACATTAGTACTTATGCAGCAGCAAACTCTTTATTAATCATAGTGTGTTGGTGAATAACTGATTAGCAAACTAATGCAGATTAAACATGGTATGTTGATGAACTAACTGATTCTTTGATTAGCAAACTAATGCATTTAAACTGATTAATTGATCAGCAAGTTTTTTAGTAATTACCATGTTCATTAAAGAGCCTTGAACTTCTTCAGGTTGCATCATCACATCTTGAGTTTGGAGTTCTAGATATTGGTTGACTACCTCAGCCTAAAATTACAAACAAATTGTTTTACTATGAACAAAGTTACAAAACAAAATAATTTAATATAAAGTACATGTGAACGATGATATGGCGTCATCGTGGTATCATCTGTAGCGAGGCGTCGGTACAACTTGGTGATCCAGCACTCGAGGCCATTCTTGTGGCACTAGTTGACTTGCTTGCTGTCTCTTTGTTCACGAGCTAAACAAAAAAAACATTAGAGTGAAGATTAATATACTAAAATATAGTGTAATACAAAAACAAAATATACCTTTAGAAAATGTCTTGGCCACTGAACGACCTCATGAAACATATCCTTAACATACTGAACTTCATTTGTCCTGGTTAGGCTATGGACACATATCACCGATCTTATAATAGTAAATTTTCTAGCCAATGCCAATAACATAATTGTAGCATCTTGTATTCTGGATAATAGAATAGATGAATTTATATTACAAGTAACTAGTTTAAGTTATAAGGGTTATTCAAAGTAAATTATATTATTTAACAATGTTGACATAAACCTTGAAACGAAAGAAACGTTCCATTACTTATTACTTATGTAACTATTAAATTACATTGAACTGAAAAAACGAAACAATCACAAGTGATTAGGAAATCATGAATGAAATTCATTACTTATGTAAAAGATAAATTGCAATGAACCGACAAACAAATAAGAAAAATTCATAAGTCTATAAAGATTTCTTTATACACAAACAATATAAATATAAGTTATAACTATATAAATAAACAAAATATAAATAAAATTACATATTACCTGAAATAAGAAAAAAAAATTAACTTACATATGCGGCGGTCATTACATTCACAAGTCCGGGTAGCACGCTTTGGGACGCAGAGGAGTTATTGACGCCTGTTAGTGTAAAGATTACCAAAAGAATCCTTATAATTCATGCTTTTGCTATTCTCTTGATAGTTAGCAGATGCTCGACATGCTATTCTCTATAGTTATGCAAAAACACTAATTGGCTTGGCACATAGAGTGTTGTACATGATATACTAACACCAAGTTTTGTATCAAACACAAATTCATATTCAATTCTATACGTCAAGTTTGATGGTTGGAAAAAGTAGTATACATTCATTTATACTTGAAAATGAAAGAAGTTGTAGGAGTATAAATATCCAAACATACTTGCAAGTCGTAGCAAAGATACATTTAACACATATTAGATTTTGCCACGCGGACCAATCATGGGTGTCTGTTGTGGGACCTTCATGATCGGTAACACATCTCCTCTCCTGTGGTGATGGTGCTGAAGTAAACAGGCGTTGAACCACCTCCTAAAATCAAACACTTGAGTAGCAAATGTCCCGAAGAGCTCTACAATCAAATTGATCAAAACCCATGTCATCAGAAAAGGAGATTCAAAAGTATACGACAATACAGCCTGTAAAGAATGGTTATTCAATCTTCAGAATAAAGTCTCCAGAATAGTAGAGGTGCACAAATAAAAACCAATAGTAGAGGTGCACAAAAGCAGTATCCATTCAATCTTCATTGACATGGTGCTTACTTATCTCTCTGAAATACATGCTACTTGTTAGCACAAAAATAAAACCTATAATCTCATCACATCCCCTTGATTGAACATGCGGGTCAATGATAAATGTAGAAATTTGATCATCAAAAGACAATATAAGACCAGAATACGTCGAAAAATGTTTTCTAGTGTCAACCATCCCACATGGTTATTTTGACAATACTATTTTTTTTGTTTTAACCCAACTTGTGATTCATCCATCTTGTCACCTATAACCCACGTCAAATCCAATCTAATCTAGAAAAATATCAAGCCAACTTTGTGTTTCAAATTGAGAACCCGAAACTTCAAAGGTTTGAAATTTATTCAAAGTGAAAGTGATGATGAATAAAATGACATACAAATTAGTCACAAAATGACTTTATCTCAACCTTTTCAATCTCCTTTTTATCTTTTCAAATGTTGTTCTATGATTTAAGTATAAAATATCCTTCATTTTGAATGGTTCTTTTCATATATGACTTAAAACATGATAAACCATCTATACAAAGAAAATCACTATATGTGTGTTTTATTTTGAATAATATGAAGAGCTTTGTTTTTTTACCTGGTTATTTGAAGAAAAATAAATGATAGTGAAAACCAAATGAATTGACAACGGTAAAGTGTGTTGTGGCATAGATGAGCAAATGGTACCAAGTACTTGTTTGGACCTGCTACCGGTATCAAATTTTCCGAACCGACTCGATTATCGGTGTATCGACATTAAGTATTTTTTTATACTAGTATTTACCGGTGTTTACCTTTTAATACCGGTCCGCACCAATACCGTACCGGTTATTTTTGGTACCAGTAGTAGTACCCATTTTTTAGGATTTCCAGTACCCGTTGATACTTAGGTCATCCCTATTGTGACAAATCTTTATTAAAAAATAAATAATAATTGAGAAATTGGAGCTCACTTCCTAACTATTTGTCGGAAAGTTAACAATATGTCATAGTGTAGGGCTAAATGTATAAAATGGTGTTCTATATAAACACCTTCTTCTGTAACCCTAATTAAGTTTTCTACAATTTCAATACAATTCAAACCCCTATCACAGAATTTATTCTCTCTACCAGACAACATGGTATCAGAGCAGTGTTAACACTCTGCTCATCATCTACAACCAATCCCAAACCAGAGAAACCCGATAACAAAATCAAACTCGAAAAATACAAGAAATCAGTTCTGGCGAATCAACCACAGTTCCGTTGCCGCTGCCGCTTTAAACCCTGCCGTCGTTTGTTTATTATCCTTTTCTTTTGTTTGAAATTTTCGTTTGTTTATTATCCTTTTCTTTTGTTTGAATTTCCATCAAAAAAAGGTGTTGCCATTTGATAAATATTATTTGGAAATTGCGTGGAGAGTTGATATTATTTGGAAAAAAGGTGCCTCCACCGACATTGATTCAATTGTCAACCTTGTCAGTAAACCCTTTCTTCAACCTTTTTCAACCTTCTTCAGCCGTAAAAAACAAAAACCCACCGACACTTTGCGCATTTGATAAATACGCTAGGTATTTGGCTAAGATCAAGTGTAGTATCTGTTCACTCGTCTATTTTCCAACAACTACGATGCATAAATCCGCTTAACTCAAAGCTTGAACGCGGGTTCAAGTTGCCCGACGTATTTGATAAATACGCCGGTAAGATAACTTCACTACCTAGCGTCGTTATTCCAAGTTTTCCTTGTTGTAGGTTCTCGACGTATTTAATATATCTCCGGCAACTTAAATCTTGAACGCGAGTTCAAGTGTCCAGCATATTTATTAAATACGCTGGTCAGTTGTCTTGTCCATAACGACAACGTATTAAAAAAAACCCCGCATATCTGTCACACTCCGTGTCAGGAAAGTGAATATGGCAATCAATCATGAAAAAAACAGTCTTTGGATATTTAATTCTGGTGCCACTGACACTATGACGTTTGAACCGTTGGACATACGTTCAATGACCCAACATCAGAAAACTCAAATCCATACTGCAAACAACGGAACAATGCAAGTGAAAGGAAGAGGAACAATTGAAATTTCACCAACTATGAAATTATCAAATTGCCTTTATGTTCCGTCATTGTCACACATATTGCTTTCAATTAGCCATATTACCAAAGAATTAAATTGCACGGTACTAATGCATCCTACCTTTTGCCCCTACAAGATATCAGGACGGGTGTGATTATTGGACGTGGTACTGAGCGCCAAGGATTATACTACGTGGATGAAGTGGCTCAACAGGGTACTGTGATGTTGGCACATGGAACCAAAAACCGGGAAGCCTGGCTATGGCATAGACGTTTGGGACACCCATCCACCGGTTATTCGCATCTTTTGTTTCCAAAACTCTTCCCTTCAAATGGTAAAATAGATTGTGAAACCTGTTTTCGTGCTAAAAGCCATCGACAACCATTTAAACCTAACAATACGAAAGTTGCTTCACCTTTTTCACTAATCCATTCTGATGTGTGGGGTCCTGCTCCTGTTATGGGGGGCAGGGTCTTCGGTACTTTCTACTATTCGTGGATGATTGCACTCGCATGACATGGGTATATTTTTTTAAAAACAAAGCCGAAGTTTACGAGAAATTTATCACGTTTTATGCTATGATTCACACTCAGTTCCAAACCCAAATTCAAATCCTTTGATCCAACAATGGGGGGGGGGGGGAATTTGTCAATACATCCATGAAACAATTCTTTAAAACCAAAGGATTTGTTCATCAAACCTCTTGTTCCCATACCCCCGAACAAAACGGTGTTTCCGAACGAAAAAACCGTATTATTCTTGAAATGACTCGAGCTCTTCTAATTGAATCTCATGTACCTACATCGTTCTGGCCGGAGGCAGTTGCAACCTCTGTGTATCTCCTAAATCGGCTTCCCACCAAAGCTCTTAAGTTTAAGACTCCCTTAGATTGTCTGTCTAAGTATGCTAGTATTCCCATCCTCTTACACTTAAACCTAGAATCTTCGGTTGTACAGCATTTGTCCACAAACCAAAAACCAACAGGAACAAGCTTGGTCCATGTGCTGAGAAGTGTGTATTTGTCGGCTATGGGATTGATCAAATAGGTTACTAGTGTTATAATCCAAAAACTCGTCAAATGTTCACCATAATGAACTATGATTTTCTTGAAACAAAATACTTTTATAACACCCAACTCAGTGGTCAGGGGGAGAATGAATGTATAGACACTCTGAGTTGGCTAACTCGACTTCTTTCATCTGAAGAAGTAACAATGGAAGACCATCACAGTACTTTGAGTCAGTCACCTTCAAACACAGCCACACAATCTGCGGAGCACAGTACCACTGAAGAAAGTCCATCCAACGTGATACCAGAGGTAAGAAATACTGAGAACCCTGAATGTCCTGCACCATCTTATAACTATGAGACAACAGGGGAATACATAGAACCGACAACAACAGAACCAACAGAACAGGTTGAACCAGATGTTGAACAGGTTGAACCAGATGTTGAAGAGATTGAACCAGTTGTTGAACATGTTGAACCAGTTGCAGTAGAGACAACCGAAAGATACTCTCTCCCTCCTATAGCCAATAGAGGGGTTCCTCCAAAACGGTACTCCCTAGAGAGGGAAACTAGAAATTCAAGGTATCCTGTAGCTAATATGGTCAACGGGAACTTATCTAACAATGCAAAAGCATTTGTTACTTCACTATACTCTGAAAAATACCTAATTTCGTAAAGGAAGCTCAAGGTAAGAAGAACTGGGAAGAAGCAATGGAAATGGAGATGCATGCTCTTATGAAAAACAACACATGGGAGAAGTATATTCTTCCTAATGGAAAGAAAACAATTGGATGTCGGTGGGTGTATTCAATCAAATATAAACCAGATGGTTCCATTGGACGATACAAAGCTCGGCTTGTAGCAAAGGGGTACACTCAGACGTATGGGATCGATTACTTTGAGACATTTTCTCCGGTTGCAAAAATGGACACCATCAGAGTTCTCTTCTCCGTGGCAGCCAATAAGGAGTGGCCTCTTCACCAGTTTGATGTTACAAACGCCTTTCTCCATGGAGTCCTAACGGAGGAAGTCTACATGGAAGCACCTCCAGGTTTTTCAGGGGGTTTTTAAGAAGGGGAAGTTTGTCGGTTGAAAAAGTCCCTATATGGGCTAAAATAGTCTCCTCGGGCATGGTTTGGAAAGTTCACATTGGCCATGAAAGAGTATGGATATCACCAAAGTAACGTTGATCATACTCTGTTCCTCAAGAGAAGAAACGGCCTTGTAACTTGCTTGATCATATATGTAGACGACATGATTATTACCGGAGATGATCTAGAAGAAATAGCACGCCTGAAAGAGAATCTGTTTTCAAAGTTTGAAATGAAAGACCTTGGGAATCTCAAATATTTCCTCAGGATAGAAGTTCTCAGGTCTAAACGGGGGATTTTCATCTGCCAAAAGAAGTATGTCCTTGATCTCCTGGCAGAAACTGGGTTGATTGATTGTAAACCAACAGATACTCCAATGGTGGTGAACCACAACCTTCACATGGAACTCAATGGAGAACTTACGGACAAAGAAAGGTATCAACGACTCATGTGCAAGTTAATTTATCTCTCTCACACTCGCCCTGATATTGCTTTTGCTGTTGGAGTGGTGAGTCAGTTCATGCATCAACGACAAGTTACCCACATGGAAGCTGCTCAGAGAATTCTAAGATATCTCAAGGGAACCGCAGGCCATGGAGTGTTGTTCAAAACAAATGGACATTTAAATGTTGAGCTCTACACTGATGCCGACTGGGCAGGAGATAAGAAAAACCGAAAGTCAACATCAGGGTACTTTTCCTTGGTCGGTGGAAACCTTGTTACCTGGAGGAGTAAGAAACAGAAGGTGGTCGCTCTGTCAAGTGTAGAAGCGGAATTTAGAGGTATAGCTCGAGGGTTAAGCGAAGTTCTTTGGATCAGAAAGCTGCTAGAAGACATTGGTTTTTCCCAAAAGGCTCCCAGTAAAGTTATGTGTGACAATACAGCAGCAATACAAATCTCAGAAAACCCAGTTCAACATGATCGAACAAAACACGTGGAGGTAGATCGACATTTCATCAAAGAGAAGTTGGAAGAAAGAATCATAGAACTCCTGTATGTTTCGTCAAAAGATCAACTCGCATATATACTCACAAAAGTCGTCAACGGAAACGCCTTTAGTAGCTGTTTAAGCAAGTTAAATATTGGGGATCCCACTACTCAACTTGAGGGGGAGTGTCGGAAAGTTAACAAGATGTCATAGTGTAGGGGCTAAATGTATAAAATGGTGTTCTATATAAACACCTTCTTCTGTAACCCTAATTAAGTTTCCTACAATTTCAATACAATTCAAACCCCTATCACAGAATTTATTCTCTCTAACAGACAACACTATTATGTTGTTCTTTTAAAAATCAATAATGGATGTTTAACATTTGTTATTTGTCTTATTATATGAACTAGCAATTAAACTCGCGTGTGTTGCGGCGCTGGTACATTATAGACGTTAAGTGGATTACTCCAAGTTTTATATGATTCGTTAAGTATATTAAATTTTCAAAGTGGAGTAAGTGTAAACATGAAGTAACCGTGTAAGGAGTAAAAACACAAAGTTTAAAACTTGAGGGGTAGTGGCGGTAAATATGGACTATTAGTGCAAGGGTCAAAAAGAAAAGTTTAAAACTTTAGGGGTAATAGTGCGAGGGAAAAATGTAAAGTCTGAAACTTGAGGGAGTGGCGGTGGTGGTGCGTACACCATTTGAAAACACGCATTTTCACGTATCCGATTTAACTCAATAGCATTGCAGCTGGATCAAAATGTAAAGTAATCAAATTTATATTGTACCATCATAAAGTACTTATCTGTGTTCCGACTCATACATAGAAAATGTACAAAAAAACATAAAACGTGTATAAAGGGAACACTAACACGTCTAGGCGGGGTCAAAACGAAGAGTAACTCTAGCATATATTGTCGAATAAATACATATTATATTTGACCTCATTTGATCAAAATGTAAATTTACAACGAAACTTAGACCAGCTGAAAATATACATAATATAAGCACGAAAACATATTATACTTGACCTGACTTGCTTAAAAAAATTACGTCGAGACGTAGACCAACTTGAATTTATACCGATATATAAATAAAAATACGCACGTAAAATAGTTTTTTGGGTAAAGGAACGAAAGGGGTAAACTCGGAACCTTAGAAAAGCGAGTGGGTCAAAATGATATTATACAAAGTTCTTTGAAAACGACAAATTAGGGTTTTTATGAAGGGATTAGTTTGGGTTAGATAAAAATTGCAATTTTCAAAAGATAATGGGGTTAAAAATGAAGTAATAATGTAAGGGGTTAAAACTATGATTTTTAGAAGTTGAGGGGTCGTATGATGGGTGGAAAAAGAAATGACCGTTTTTGTAAATACCCCAGACTTTTGAAGGGTTGTAAAATGGAATAGTAATATATAAGGGTAAAAATTGCAAATTTTAAAAGTTGAAGGTTGTATGGTGAGTGGAAAAAAGCAAGGAGCTAAAATTGTATATTGTTGAAATTTTTAGGGGGTGCCAGTGGAAAAACCACCGACACTTCATTTTAAGATATAGATAATAAGTTGAGGCAAACTCTAATTGTCAATTATGAGAAATATCATACACCTGCATGGCTGCACTTGTGTAAAAAGCAAGACATGCTTATTTAAAAAAAATATTAACGGTTTGAAACGACTCGATTGTTATTGTGATACCTGCTCCTACAACATGTCCATGACACCAACACCTGTAACAAATGACCTAGGAGACAGAACAACAAACCTTGTTGTCTGAGACATAAAGCAGCCTAAGCTCCTCGGGAACATGAGCAAAAAAGCAAACATGTCTAGCACAGCTTGTGCCATCTTTACATAACCGTGTACGATACGGATGTAACGCCTCGCTTTTGTAACTTTCCTTAATAAGAAAGCTTGTGTTGGTGCAGTTTTTATGTCCGATGTTGTTCGAATAGATTAGATTACATTTTACGTTGATTTTGTAATAGTTAGTGAAACGGTCAAACGAACGTGTATAGACCCGCTCGTTTGAAGTGGTCAAACGAAAGGGTTATTCGTTTGACCGTGTGTGTTTGCAAGTGAAGGTGACCACTTGGTCATTTGCAACACTTGAAGGTTTTAGACTTGGGGGATAGATCACCACTTGGTCTCTCCCTGGATGTATGCTCCTTTGGTATAGTTTGGCTAGCTTGTAATCGGGCCGGTTTGTAATGTTATGCTACCAAATTTATACAAGAAAGTTGTTTATCCGTCTCTAATCTCCCATGTATGAACATAATCACACACTAATCACGGGTTTCGGTCCGAAATAGCGAACCTACAATTGGTATCAGAGCCATGGTACCCGACTTAGTGAATCTAACCATCTGCTAAGTCACATAAGCTCTTAACTAGTGATTTTTGTGGGTTTTTGTTTAAGGTGTAAAAGTGGTGTAAACATAAAGAAAACTCAGATCTGGATTCGAATGTATGGGTCTGAGCTGAAACAGATCACACCAGAGGATTGGGTTTTATGTTTCACACCAAGTTCATCAAGTTTTCATCATCCATTATCAACTTTTGATGGGTATTTTCGTCAGATCTGTAGATGAACAGTTCGTCTGTGTTCTTGAAGGGGTGGCGGCTATTTAAGAAACACTAGTGTTTCTTTAGATCTGGATCAGCGAGTCACTCCCACTCACGAAAAAACCCACTACGAAGAACCATATCAGCCGAAGAACTATGTCTTGCCGAAGAACCCCTTGCTGAAGAACCCAGTCCTGGCGAAGAACTCTGTGTTGGTGAAGAAACTGACGTTAAAAGGTCATGTTGCCGAAGAACCCACTCTTACGAAGAACATACTTCATCTTTCTTTGATTGTTGGTGTTGGGAGTATACGAAGAACCCTTGTTCTTCGTGAGTCCATGTTTTTTGTGGGCAGTGATTCAGGCAAGTAGTGTTGTAGTGAACCAGAGATGAATGAAGGTTGTCGTCTATTGTTGTTTCATCGAAGAGAAAGATGAAGGTCCCATGTTTTGTCAATTGCATAACGTTGTCTGATGAAGAGATGGCGGCTGACATATTTTTGTGTCTAGGGTTCCATGGGATTCCTCACATGATTGGGCCATCATTATTTTTG
>JARYGA010005402.1:0-25713 GCA_030545235.1 Helianthus tuberosus
AGACATGAGCACAACATATCGTCCGCAGACGGATGGGCAGACTGAACGCACCAACCAAACTCTTGAAGACATGCTTCGGGCATATGTAATCGACTTTGGCAACGGCTGGGAAGACATGTCCAGGTACAACAATGAATGGCGGCAGCTCGTGACCGTCAGAAAAGCTATGCTGATAAGCACGGGAAAACACTCGAGTTCCAGGTTGGGGATCGAGTACTACTTAAAGTCTCACCTTGGAAAGGTGTAGTTCATTTTGGTAAACAAGGCAAACTCAACCCGCGGTATGTTGGACCTTTTGAAATCACGGAGAGAATTGGCAAGGTGGCCTACAGATTGAATCTACCCGAAGAACTCAGTGGAGTTCGCAACGTATTCCAAATGTCGAATCCGAAGAAGTGTCTGTCAGATGAAACCCTCATAGTTCCTTTCAAGGAGCTCACAATCGACGATCAGTTGCGATTTGTCGAAGAACCAATGGAAATCTTGGACCGGGATGTCAAGATTCAAAAACGCACCAGGATACCTATTGTTCGAGTTCGTTGGAACTACCGCCGTGGCCCAGAGCTTACCTGGGAACGAGAAGACCAAATGAAACACAAATATCCCCAGTTGTTCGAGAACAAAGAAACCACTACTGAGGCTGAAGCTACTGCGGAATTTCGGGATGAAATTCCAAACCAACGGGGGGATGATGTGACACCCCAGGAAAACCACGCAACCTAACTAGCTTCCTCAGTAACTACGTGCTAAATTTCAGGACGAAATTTCTTTCAAGTTGGGGATTGAAGGGGTAAGGTCCCAAAAACCTCATAATATGTATTTGAGACCATACCATAACCCTGCCTTTCCACCTTTTAACCTTGCGCGGCCGCGCACTGGTCTTACAAAAGGAAGAAAGTAATCAGCAATCTATAATCGCGCGCCCAAAGGACAACATAAATCCTTGCGCCTTCTCCCATTAGCAAAGGGTAAAAATCCTGAGATCAATACTTCCGCCCAAATATCCAGACTTGGATATTATTTTACCCAGACTTGGGATTTATTCATCTGTTTCCACACAGTAAGGTGTCACACCAGATTACAGCAGTAATCTTCTAGAAGAAATGCAATCGTGCACCACCCAGACGGTTATAACCGTCTGGACACGTGTCATTACCACAGGCACCCCTGAAATCACAACGAAGACATGCAATTGGAGAGTAATCTCCACTTGATCACATTACACGTGGCAAATCCCCAGCCTTCGATCAAGACCACGATCCGTGTGCTCTCACGTCGGATCAAAGAAATTAAACGGAAGGAAATGTAACCACTTACGGGGTTAGCATCTTCCGTTAACTTTTCACTAACGGGTTTCCCGCCTAAAACGACTCCCGGCTATAAATATGAGAAACAACCCAGGTATGAATTTAAGTTACACACACTTCTCAAATACATCTTCTTCTTCATTACCAATACTTATTCTCACACCGGAGTCGGGTCAAGGAGAGAACCCTTTTCTCCCCTTGGCGAGGCTAACGGTGCTCTTTTTTGCAGAGCTTTCGGAGAAGACGACCAGCTGCAACTGAATCAATCGAGAGAGATCTAACCTTTTTATGCGGATTCAAACCCCCTAGATATCTCGGTTCCGACCATTTATCTAGTGTTTCTTCATTGGCGCCCACCGATTCCTCTGTTTTCTAGTTTTTATCTCGTTTCGATTCAGTTCTTTTCATTTTCTGTTTTGCACATGGCAGAAAATTCGTCGTCTCACCGGCAACCTGGTCCTCGACCAAACGTCGGAAACAATTTACAAGAAGAAGGATCCCCAAAACATTGGTTTACCAGATGCCAAGCTGCTTTAAACACAATCATCATACAAATCGCCAGATCTGATTTCCCGAACATCAGATCTGGAGAAGAAATCAACACTACAGTATTGGACCCACCAACACCACGTCGGGGGGACATCCAATCTAGTCGTACCATTAAAATACAATCCAGCTATAGCAGTTATCAGAAACCTAAACAAATACACATGGTTCAAGGAGGTCCGTCGCGAAGGCCAAATAAACGGAACTATGATCAACATTGGAGAGAGCAGCAAGTTGTATTTCCTGTTGTTCCTGGGGGCCCTCAGGAAGAACGACCAGTGATTATTACTGGTATCTTCAGTCATTACCGGACAGACTATATGTTTATAGATCCGGGAAGTTCGATGGACATCATATACGAACAGTGTTTTAAACAACTTGACCTAGATGATAAAGCACGTCTAGAACCGGTCGATTTTCCCCTCACCGGATTCTGCAATGAAGCTGTATTCCCATTAGGGCAAATCGCTTTCCCTGTGACTTTGTCAGATGGAGAACATTCATGAACAGTTACAGTCAATTTCATGGTCATGTCGGCAACGTCACGTCATGATGTCCTGCTCGGGAGGAGGTCACAAAGAGAACTCAGCATAATCACTTCCATCCCACATGCTGCTTGTGGATTTCCAACAGAGACCGGAGTTGCAATTTTATACTCAAGCAAAGAAGTCATGTACGTGGACGACGAGCCACCAGCAAAGATAGTCAAACCTTCGGCATCAAACGAGCCAGAGAAATGGGTCCTGAACAACGAATACCCAGAGCAGACCATTCTGCTAGGACAAGCCATTTCACCGGCAACACGCATACAACTGAAAGAATTGTTGTCTAACAACAAAGATATATTTGCTTGGTGTCCAGCAGACATGACTGGAGTCCCACGCGACATCGCGCAACATTGTCTGAACATCAAATCATCGGCGGAACCTGTTGCTCAGGGGAGGTGCAGCTTTAGTGAAGAAAAAGCAAAAGCCATGGACGAGCAAGTGGCAGAGTTACTTAATGCGGGAATCTTACGCGAAGTGAAATACCATACATGGGTTGCCAACCCAGTCATGGTACAAAAACATAGTGGCGGATGGAGAATGTGCGTCGACTTCAAAGACCTGAATAAAGCATGCCCAAAAGATTGTTACGCACTTCCAGAAATAGACAAAAAAGTCGACTCTCTAGCATCGTTCAGATGGAAGTGCTTTCTCGACTGTTACAAAGGTTATCAACAGGTCCAGATGAAGGAAGAAGACGAAGATAAAACCGCATTCCGCACAGACAAAGGCATTTTCTACTACACTAAAATGCCCTTTGGCTTGCGCAATGCTGGCGCAACTTATCAACGATTAATGGACACAATTTTCAACAGTGACTGATATTCGTTAATTTACACATATTTTAGTCCCCCGTTTTACCCCTATTTTATGCGTTTTTGGCCGTAAAACCGTCATTCGGATACTTATTTATCTACATTTGTGTTTACAGGCCTAAAACTGCATTCCAGAAAAGATGATAGCAAAAACGATGACTTTCCGGACAAAACGACGAAGCTGCGGACATTCTGTTAAGGATTCTGAACTGGGCCTGTGGAACGGTCGTTCCACCTGTGGCACGGTCGTGCATCTCCGACAAACTTGATCATCTCGGTGATGAACGGTAGGTGCGACTGGGCGTTCCAGGGAAACAAGCGACTAGGTGAAGAACGGTCGTTCTATCTGAGGAACGACCGTGCGTCTCCGGTGAATCAACAGAGTCTCGGAACTGAACGGTAGGTGCAATAGCTCGTGCAACATGAAGCCCGGAACTGAACGACCGTTCCACACCAGGAACGGTCGTGCCATTTCGAATCTGGTCAACTATCCGATGACGTATGCAGTATGGTGACCCATCTCCAATAATTAAATAAAGTGAACGGTCGTTCCACATGGAGAACGACCGTGCAATAGCAAAAAGTATAAAAACACAGCAGAAACATTCTGCTCGATATTCTGGATTTTTGGAGAGCTTCTTAGGCGATTTTCAGGCTCCGGAGGCATTAGCTTTCACCCGGATTCAAGCCACATTGTCTCGTTTAGCTCGATTACTACCCGGATCCTTAGTCTAGTACTTGTTTATGGTTTGATTTTCTAATCTTTCCAAGTTTTTGTTAATCTTTCAAGTACTTAGATTATGATTTATGTATTATTGTAGCCTTTGGGCAAAAACACAACAATCCCTTGCTAGATTATAACCATTAGTTTGTTAAACTTTGTTTGTAATGACATTTGAAGTATTTTCTATGTTAATCTTTGATGATTAGTTTGCAACCTTGTTATTGATATTGAACTCTTGATTATAAGTAATTATGTTGGATGATTGGTGCTTGGTTAGTTAAGATAGTTGAAAAATGAAGCTTAATTAATCTTGTATTAGTAAACTTTGAATTTGGTTAACTAGTTTAACTTGGTTTAAATGTATGCATCATGATACTAGAAATGGTTAGTGATTTAATAAAATGTAATTATTGTTAATCAAGAGAGCTTGCCGTCACGTAAGGGCCTAAACGGGTTAGATGGTGTCGTTATAAATTCTTGCCATGATTTGTTAGCTTAGTTAGTAGTTTAGGCCAAAATTGCTATCTTAGTGAATTATTGTGTAAGATTTGTAAAATGAACTCGGTTGTGATTTAATCTAGATTATGCTTATCTCGGTGGTTGCATTGTGTTTATCGGTGTCGTTTTCCTTGTTTAAGTGAGGTTAGAATAATCCTAACGGCTGACTAACTTATTTTTAAGAGATTTTCATACACATTTATCAATTGTGCATTAAAGAACAATTTTAGTTGGTTAAAGTGTGTTTATCGTTTTAGCTTTCCGAATGATTGTCATGTTAGGATTCCCGAAAGGGATACTAATTGTTTTAAATTGGAAAATTGACCGAATGCTTCTAGTGCCAAAACTGACTTAGTTGACATGCTGTGGTTGTGTATTTAGCAAGGCTTTTTATCTACTTTCTATTATGTTTTTATTATGTATTTGGTTATGTTTACTTTAGTTTAGTTTAAATCAACCAAATCTATGTTTTTACCAGTAGTTTAATGATAAAGGTCTAGTATTATTTCTCCGCCCATTTCCTTGGATCGATACTTGGTTCTTACCGATACTTTACTACATACATGACGGGGTACACTTGCCTCTTTCGTGTGTGTTTTGATGTAAAAGTAATAATCACTTTTATAAATTTAAAACCCAATCGTGTGTAATTCATTGCAAAAAAATTATGTATATATACGCACACGTCAAGTTTTTGGCGCCGTTGCCGGGGAAATGGCGAGTTTTAGGAACAACCCGAGTCATTTGGTTATCGGTGTATATACTTGTTAATATTTGTGTATAATATCTTGATTATTTATTTGTTTATTTATTTGTTAATATTTCTTGTTTTATTCGATTTATTCATTTTTTTTTTGCGTTATTTTTGTTTCATTTATTCATTTGATCCGGATTTATTTATTCACTTATTCTTTGGGTTTTCGGCACCCTAAAGCCATTTTTGTATTAGTCGATTCATTTATTTATTGTGTTGATTTTTTATAAAATTTCGGGCCCATTTTTCGGATTTTTATAAAATTTTCAGCCCATTTCTAATAATTTTCTGCTTCTATTCAGCTGAAAAAAAAAACAGCATTATTTAATTAATAAAATATTCACCGTGTCAAATTTTCGTTTGCATGTTGATGTTCTCGACCCCCGCTCCAGAACTTGTTGAACCGTCAGACGAACCCGAACGTGATCTTCGGAGGCGTCTTCGCGCAAAAGGGCGTGCGGTTGGGCTACTGCTCGCCAGTGGTGGGCCGGAGTCGGTGGTACCTACTGAAGCCGAGGGCTCAGGAGGAAACTTAATCATGGCAGACGACGAGCGACCGTTGAATGAGTCTAATCAGCCTGGAGCGACAGGCCTGGAGCCGAGTATCCTTAGACCTACTATTGATGCACCTAACTTTGAAATTAAATCTAGTATAATTAATATGGTGCAGAATTCGGTGCAGTTCGACGGACGCGAACATGAGGATCCCGGACGACATATTGCGGCTTTTCTCGAAGTGTGTTCCACGTTTAAGATGAGGGATGTTTCGGAGGATGCCGTTCGGTTACGGTTGTTTCCTTTCTCACTGCGTGACAAAGCCAGAGCATGGCTTATGTCACTGCCAGCTGGGTCCATCTGGACCTGGAATGGGTTGGCGGAGCTATTTATGAAAAAGTACTTTCCACCCGAGAAGACAACCAAGTTACGGAACCGAGTGGTTACCTTTCGTCAGGATGAGGGGGAGTCGTTGCATGCAGCGTGGGAGAGATTCAAGGATCTGTTACTTGATGTTCCACATCATGGGTTCACCAAGAGACAGTTAGTCTTGACATTCTATCAGGGGCTGAGCTACAATACGCAGGAGCGATTAGATATGAATTCAGGAGGCGATTTGGGGACAAAGACGCCCAATGAGGCTTACGATATCATTGAAAAGGCTGCGTTGAAGTCTAGCTCTCGCCGCGAAGGAGATAGAAGTCGGGCTACATCATCATCATCAGGATCCCGCGCAGGAGTGCATGCTGTAGACGACTATACGGCTATTACTGCTCAGATCTCGGCTCTCGCATCGAGATTCGACAGGTCCCAGATGATTGCGCATGCGGGCTCGGGTTGTGACCAGTGTGGAGTGTCACACGAGCCTGGGGCATGTTTTCAGGGAGTCGGATACGAGGGCCACGAAGAGGTAGATTTCGTGAGTAATCAAGTTAGGCCGCAGAACAACCCTTACAGTAACACCTACAATCTCGGTTGGAGAAATCACCCAAATTTTGGGTGGCGTGCGAACACAGGCAATCACAATCCTTTGGGATTCACTCCACGTGCTCCAGCGCAGCAGCATCAGGGTCAAGGTCAGGGTCAGCAGTATCAGCAGTACAACCAATCCTACCAACAGCGTTCATACCCGCATCAGAATCAGGGGTCTGGGAGTAGTTCCCAGCAGCAGGCCCCTCAGTCTAGTTCTAAGCTGGAGGAGATGATGTCCCAGCTTCTTACTAGCTCCTCGAGCGCGAATCAGCTAGCTGAAAAACGCTATCAGCAGAGCGAGGATCGTTTTCTCTCTCATGAGGGAGAAATGAGGAGCCACAAGGCCTCGATTCAGAACATAGAGAATCAGGTTGGTCAGCTGGCACAGATGATGTCAAAGAGACCCCAGGGTGGTCTCCCGGGCAATACTGAGACAAACCCGGGCCCGCATAGAGATGTGAATGCGGTGATGACCAGGAGTGGAAAACCTACCGGACCCGTCATATCGGACTCACCACCGATCACTGAAGCGGTCCCGACCGACACACCGGATGAGGTGCATGCCAGGCTCCGCCCAGCAAGTACAGCACAAGTCCAGGAGCCGGTCACAGGTTACAAGCCTCCAGTGCCCTATCCAGGAAGGTTGAAGAAGCAGAAGATGGATGAACAAAACGGTAAGTTTCTTGAGATGTTTAAGCAGTTGCATATAAACATACCGTTTGTTGAGGCTTTGGCACAGATGCCAAAGTATGCGAAGTTTCTGAAAGACATCCTCTCAAACAAGCAAAAACTCGAGGATATGTCTTGTGTGGTTATGAATGAAAGCTGCTCTGCTATTCTCCAGAATCGCCTGCCTACAAAGATGGGCGATCCAGGCAGTTTCACGTTTCCCTGCCTCACAGGCAATCTATCTGTCAGTAATGCGTTAGCAGATCTAGGAGCGAGTATAAACCTTATGCCCTATAAGGTTTTTACAAAGTTGGATCTAGGTGAGTCGTCACCTACGAGGATGAGTATTCGACTTGCGGATCGTTCTGTCAAGTATCCACGCGGGTTTGTAGAGAATATGCTTGTTAAGATTGACAAGTTTGTATTTCCCGTGGATTTTGTTATCCTGGACATGGATGAGGACTCGAGAGTTCCTCTGATACTCGGACGCCCGTTTTTGAATACCGCCCGAACGATTGTGGACGTAGCGGCGGGCGAGATCACACTCCGAGTAGATGATGAGCATGTGACGTTTGACATTAAACGTTCTATGCAGCATCCTCTGAGTCAGGACGACCCGCTCTATTATGTTGACATTGTCGACACTTATGTGAGCACGCATTTCCAGGGTACGATCGAGGAGATAGATTCGGACACACATCTGTTGTGTGGGGACTTAGATGGCATTACGCAGGAGGGCCACTATTTAGAGCAGCCAGTCTATCAGATTGGTGATGATAGTCCCCAGAGTCCGGATCATTTCACAGAAATTGATCGCGAGAGTGAAGTGAAGTCGAAGCCTTCCGTGGAAGATCCGCCTACCTTGGAGCTTAAAGAGCTCCCACCGCACCTAGAGTACGCATTTCTCGATGAGGAGCGTCATTTGCCTGTCATTATTTCATCTGGATTGGCGGGAGAGGAAAAGAGCAGACTGCTTAATGTGTTGAAACTTCATAAGAAAGCAATCGCTTGGAAAATCATGGACATAAAAGGTATAAATCCCTCCTTCTGTACACATAAAATTCTTATGGAGGATCAGTTCAAGCCGTGTGCGCAGCACCAGAGGCGGCTGAACCCAAACATGCAAGAGGTCGTTAAAAAGGAAGTTATTAAGTTGTTAGATGCTGGTATGATCTATCCCATTTCCGACTCTGTTTGGGTCAGTCCTGTGCAGGTAGTGCCCAAAAAGGGGGGCATGACTGTGGTCACCAATGATAGGAATGAACTCATTCCAACCAGGACGGTCACTGGATGGCGGGTTTGCATTGATTATCGCAAACTCAATGACGCCACCCGCAAGGACCACTTCCCGCTTCCATTCATTGATCAAATGTTGGAGCGTCTGTCAGGGAAGTTATATTATTGTTTTCTGGATGGGTTCTCGGGTTACTTTCAAATTCCTATCGCTCCTGAGGACCAGGAGAAGACCACATTTACCTGTCCTTTCGGTACATTCGCCTACCGGCGTATGCCGTTTGGGCTGTGTAATGCGCCGGCTACTTTCCAGCGATGTATGGTCGCAATTTTCCACGACATGATTGAGGATTCCATGGAGGTGTTCATGGACGATTTTTCGGTATTTGGGGATTCCTTTGATCAATGTCTGGAAAATTTGAAAAGAATGTTGAAGAGGTGTGAGGAGACCAATCTGGTCCTGAACTGGGAGAAATGCCACTTCATGGTGAAGGAGGGCATAGTTCTGGGACACAAAATCTCTCACGCGGGCATGGAAGTCGATCCAGCTAAGGTCGACGTTATATCACGACTTTCGCCCCCACCTCTGTTCGTGCTATACAGAGCTTTCTCGGTCATGCCGGGTTCTATCGGCGATTCATCAAAGATTTTTCTAAAATCGCCAGACCCATGACTCGTTTGTTAGAGAAAGATGCTTCGTTCGTGTTTGGAGATGATTGCTTGAGGGTTTTTGACATCCTCAAGCAAAAGTTGGTAGAGGCCCCTATTTTAGTCGCACCGGACTGGAGTTTGCCGTTTGAAATCATGTGCGACGCGAGTGATTACGCTATAGGGGCCGTTCTGGGTCAAAAGAAGGAAAAGCACTTCCATCCGATCTACTATGCGAGTAAAACTCTCCACGACGCTCAAGAGCATTATACCACAACTGAAAAAGAGCTCTTGGCGGTCGTTTTCGCATTCGATAAATTTAGATCGTATCTGGTGCTTTCGAAAACCGTTGTATACACTGATCATGCAGCCATTAGATACCTCTTCAGCAAACAGGACGCTAAACCGCGTCTAATCAGATGGATCCTGTTGCTGCAAGAGTTTGATATTGAGATACAAGATAAAAAGGGTGCTTTGAATGTAGCTGCCGACCATCTGTCTCGGTTAGAGCACGGAGACATCGAGGATTCGCGTTGGGATTCAATCAATGACAAGTTCCCACACGAATCTTTGATGGGTGTTTAGATATGTGATGAGTCGCCATGGTTCGCCGACCTTGCGAACTATCTTGCTTGCGGGATTCTAATAAAAGGGTTGACTCACCAACAAAAGAGGAAATTCTTTTCGGATCTCAAGCACTACATATGGGACGACCCTTTCTTATTCAAGGTGAGTGCTGATCAGGTGATTAGGAGGTGTGTATCTGGGTCTGAGGCGACCGACATTCTGCGCCAGTGTCATGAGGGACCTACCTGAGGCCACCACGGAGCCAACTTCACCGCGAAGAAGGTGTTGGATTCAGGGTTTTACTGGCCGACCATTTTCCATGACGCGCAGAGTTGGGTGAGAGCGTGTGATGCTTGTCAGAGGGTGACAAACATATCTGCACGCGACGAAATGCCTCAAAATTGGATACAGGTTTGTGAAGTCTTTGATGTTTGGGGGATAGACTTCATGGGACCATTCCCCCCCTCACGTGGAAACAAATACATACTCGTGCCTGTTGATTATGTATCAAAGTGGGCGGAGGCGCAAGCCTTACCCACTAACGACGCCAGAGTAGTTGTAAGGTTTCTTAAGAGTTTGTTCGCCCGATTTGGCGCTCCGAAAGCGCTCATTAGTGACCGAGGGACTCATTTTTGTAATACACATCTTGAAAAGGCTTTGTCCCGATACGGTGTGCATCACCGTTTATCCACGCCCTATCATCCGCAGACGAGCGGGCAGGTGGAGGTCACGAACCGTGGGCTAAAGCGCATCCTTGAGCGGTCGGTTGGAGCGAACCGCAAGGAGTGGTCGGACAAGCTTGATGAGGCATTATGGGCATTCCGTACAGCTTATAAGACCCCTATAGGGACCACCCCCTTTAGGTTGGTATACGGAAAGGCATGCCATTTACCGGTTGAGTTGGAGCACAAGGCTATGTGGGCATTGAAAACCGTGAATTTGGACCTAAAAACCGGAGGTGAAGCCCGGTTTCTCCAAATTCATGAATTGGAAGAATTGCGGCACCAAGCCTACGAAAGCTCCGTACTCTACAAAGAGCGCACGAAGAAACTTCACGACAAACGCTTGAAGGACCATAAAGAATTCCAAGCGGGTGATCTTGTTCTTCTGTACAATTCTAGGCTGCGTTTATTTCCTGGGAAGCTTCATTCACGCTGGACAGGACCATACACAGTTAAGGAAGTATTTCCGTATGGTACTGTTGCAGTAGAGAACGCAGATGGCGTTATTTTCAAGGTAAATGGTCACCGGTTGAAGTTGTACGTTGCCGGGCCGATAGAATCGGCGGTGGAGGTGATTGAACTCCAAACCCCGCACACATCATAAGTGTGGGGAGGAGAGAGTCTACGCTACTGACTCGCGGATCAAAAATGTAGCAAGAGCGTATTTTGCGCTTTAGGGGTAGTTTAGTCTTTTTAGTAGTTTTTGTAGTTTTTCTAGTTTTTAGCTTTGAGTCTTGCTATCGACTTGTCGACAAAAATTTAGCATGAGTCTACGCTGCTGACTCGCCGACAAAAATGCAGCAGGAGCGTCTTTGGCGCTATAAGGGCAAAATTGTCCTTTTATTTGTTTTTGTAGTTTTAGCGTAATTTAGGTTAGTTAGGTAGTGTACGTTAGTTTGTTTAGTTTCCGTACGTGCCGGGCGAAGGTTCTGTATTGTAATATTGTTAAAACAGTTGGTGTGTCGAAAAAACGGCGAAAAACGGCCGAAACGGGTGCTGGAAATAGCTTCTGCAGAAATCTGTATCTGCAGCTGTCGAACGACCGTTCCTCGGGTCGCACGACCGTGCGATTCCGAGGAAGCCGGCACGACAGATCGCACCCTCGGTGCATTTCCGAGAACACGCTGCTGGGTTTGAACGATCTCGGTGACGCACGACCGTTCCATTCCAGGAACGACCGTGCCACAGGCTGAGGGCAATTTGGTCATTTTGCACACTATATATACCATTATCTGCTGCAAAATCCCTCATTCGCGAACCCTAGCCGCTGCAGACCGTTCCAGGGCGATTTTTCACCATATCGAACGATTTTTCGCACGATCAAACACCCAACTTCGCACGGTACGTCTCTAGTGTTAGATTTCTTGTTTTCTTTCTTTCTAGTGTAATTTTCTTCCGATTTTTTCAAGGAATTTTTAGGGTTCTCTTCATAAACAAATAGAAACCCTAACCCTTGTTAAATCGAAGTATCGTGAACACCCGGTTGACTTTCAGACCCCTGTTGACCCAACACTTGTTGAAATTTTGCAAAGTTCAGATTGTTCAAAGTCCAGGGGGTCGAAGTCTGCAGATTCGGAGTTGCACGGTCGTTCCTCGTGGGGAACGGTCGTGCCTCGCCGGCTGTTCACGATATCGTCTGGTTTGGCCTGTTAGTTCTCGGTGACGCACGACCGTGCGTCCCGGAGAACGACCGTGCCATATGCCCAGGACAGTTTGACAGTAGCTTCATAATTGGCTGCTCGCTTGTTTTCAACTCATTTTTCTCCTATTTCTGTCTTCCTAACAATATTCCCCATTACAGATGGATCACCCTTTCCTGCAGTTTGACCCCAATATTGAGAAAGAAGCTCTATGCATCGCGAAGCGCGATGAATTGTGGGCGAGACGGGGACAGTTTGGCGAACCCCGATGGTTAGACTGGGAGGTCATGCGAGAACTAAATCAATATGACTGACTTGATGAAATGATGACTCCCGCGCTAGCAAACCTGGTCGGTTGCAACCGACCCGTGTACCAGGAGTTGACTATTGAATTCTTCGCCTCGTATCAGTATGAAAGGCCGGTTGCACATACAGAGCCTGATTTCCGCTACAGGAATCGGGTCACCTTCAGGTTGTGTAGGCGATGGCATACATGGTCGGTGGGTCGTTTGGGACGGAGGCTTGGGATTTATACGCGGGAGGACATGGATGATCCCGACGTCTTCAACGATCGGTTCAACTTCCCTAATGATGCAGCGCGGGAGGCATTCTGGGCACGTAACGCTATTGGGGGCCCCTACAACCCACGGATGTCAAAGGCTTCGCGACTCCGAGACCCTCTGGTGCGAGTGATGCACCATGTTTTCAGCCATTCTATTTGCGGACGCATGGACAGTCAAGGTAACTGTCCAACACCTGATTTGCTCTTTCTTTATGCGTTGGTTGACAAAGCACCAATCAACCTCGCCGCGCGAATGGCTGAGTACTTTGTCAAGTGTTCAGGGCAGACCCATAATAGTGAGATCCACGGCGGTCAGTACGTGACCGAGATCGCGTACAATGAGCGATATATGACGCCGGGGGTGCTTAGGGGTCTCACTTTGATCACTGAGGGGGTGCATGTTGATATCCGGTCTCTGAAGTTTATGGGGGTTATTGCAGAGCTTGAGAGGGGAGATAGGTTGAGGGGTTTGAATGGAGAGATCTGGGACCCGTTACCTCCAGCTGAGGAGGAACATGAGGATGAAGACGAAGAGATGGGAGAGCAGCACGAGCCACAGCCACCGACACCACCACACTCGCCGCAGCATCATGCATTTCATCAGCATGAAGATTGGCCCACTTTCTACCAGCAGTTCCAGGATATGCGCGTGACGCAGGAGCAGCATGGTACTTACTTCAGCGAGATCAGATCTAGCCAGGACCAGATCCGGGCTAGCCAGGACGAGATTCGGGCCAGCCAGGCAGAGCTTCGGGCCACACATGACCAGATTCAGCATCGCCAGGATACTTTATATCAGGGGGTCAGTTCGGGGTTTTCTTATCTGTTCGAGGAGATGCATCACGCATACCCCAACTATTTTCAGCACCCACCGGAGTTCCCACCGTGGAACCCCCCTGGCTATGGCGATCAGGGCCCATCTGGCACGAGGCATGATGACGATGATGATGATGAGTAGTTTGCGGTAGTGGTAGCATTTGGTGGTGTTTTATGTTTCAGTACTTTACTTTTATTTGGGTGTTTATTTTGACTTTTATTTAAAACACCCCGGATATGTATTTTCAGACAATTTCGTTTGTGTTTTGTTTGGATGCTAGTATTTATGTACATTATGGTTGTTTGATTTTTCTTTTTCTGTTATATTTTGGGTGTACACGACATACTTGCAGATTTTATCTATCGGATCTTGGACCGGAGCACGTACCAGTTAGAGCTTCGGAAGTCTCGTGGCACCAACATCATCTTGAGGGGAGTATTTTTTATCCCTTTCTCTATATTTCGGGTCTCGCATTGGGGACAATGCGAAGTTCAAGTGTGGGGAGAGGGTTAACTTTGTTAACTTAGCTTTGTTTGTCCTCATATATATATAAAAAAAAACAGAAAATCAGAAAAATCATTTAAAAATACTTGTGTTTTGTGTATATGTTGGTAAATAAACCGGTTGGTTATGTTTTAGAAAGCTTCGGACTTGATGAAAACTCGACAAGCAAAATATTTTTGAAAAAGGAAACCGGAAAGCGTGACAAACAAAGAAAGACTTACATGATAGTTTTCACACTTTTACCCATTCCTTCCGTTACGTGAGCATATTTGAGCTTAGATTGTTATATATTTGTTCATTTCGGATATAGGAGTGAGCCGGATGTTTTGTGCAATTTAGAACTTGTCACTAGTATGCTTGTTAAGACCATGAACGTGCGGATTTGTGTAAACATGATAGAGGCACTTAGATTACCCCTTTGTTGTGTACCTTGTTCTTTGTGTTGTGCTTCCCGTTCACCCTATATTACCCTTTAGGATTAACCATGTGGAGCCTTCCCGTTCACCTTTGTTTACCCACATTATCGCCTACTTAACCAAATTTAGCCTTTTTATATTTTTAAACCTTTTTAGTGTTGAAACTCGGTTAAAATAATAGTTTAACTAGCTTGTTATTGTTTATATTTCATTGTATAGTTTGTTAAAAAAAAAAAAAAAACAGAAAAAAAAACACCCTAAAATAGGGTGAAGTTGATAGAAATCGAGCAATTTTGAATGCTTAAATGTTAAAAATTTAGTTGATTAGCTCGATTGCGCTTTAGTCGCCTTTTTAAGGCGTTTTGTATGTAAAGTTGTATTGTTTATTGCTAGTTAAACGCTACTACCGAGTTTTAACCGTTTTCGCCATTTTAAATGTCCACTTCCGTACCCTTCGCCCAAGCCTAACGTTACAACCCGTAAAGACCTCTTGATTTACACTTATTTGCATGTTAGTTGGTGGAGACGAGATCTTATGACAAGCTTATGATATTGCACATTTCATTGACTAGGCGTTGAGTGTTTACGCATACACATTTTATGTATGATTCATAAATAAAACCGAGTGTGTGTGAACATTGTGAGTTGGGTGAAGATTAACATGTGAGTCAATTAAATGTTTAGTCTCGGCTTTTTGGTTGTCGCTTTTTAAACTTGCATATGCTTGTTGGGTTTGAATCTTTTGATGTTGTCTTTCGACAAACCGGCTAACCGTTTTTATTTTAGTTTTCAATAAAATAGTGTGTAAATTATCGTTCTTATTTGTTTATGTCTTTTATTGCTTTTTAGTTTAGCTTGCTTGAGGACAAGCAAGGTTCAAGTGTGGGGAGATTTGATATTCGTTAATTTACACATATTTTAGTCCCCCGTTTTACCCCTATTTTATGCGTTTTTGGCCGTAAAACCGTCATTCGGATACTTATTTATCTACATTTGTGTTTACAGGCCTAAAACTGCATTCCAGACAAGATGATAGCAAAAACGATGACTTTCCGGACAAAACGACGAAGCTGCGGACATTCTGTTAAGGATTCTGAACTGGGCCTGTGGAATGGTCGTTCCACCTGTGGCACGGTCGTGCATCTCCGACAAACTTGATCATCTCGGTGATGAACGGTAGGTGCGACTGGGCGTTCCAGGGAAACAAGTGACTAGGTGAAGAACGGTCGTTCTATCTGAGGAACGACCGTGCGTCTCCGGTGAATCAACAGAGTCTCGGAACTGAACGGTAGGTGCAACAGCTCGTGCAACATGAAGCCCGGAACTGAACGACCGTTCCACACCAGGAACGGTCGTGCCATTTTGAATCTGGTCAACGATCCGAAGACGTATGCAGTATGGTGACCCATCTCCAATAATTAAATAAAGTGAACGGTCGTTCCACATGGAGAACGACCGTGCAACAGCAAAAAGTATAAAAACACAGCAGAAACATTCTGCTCGATATTCTGGATTTTTGGAGAGCTTCTCAGGCGATTTTCAGGCTCCGGAGGCATTAGCTTTCACCCGGATTTAAGCCACATTGTCTCGTTTAGCTCGATTACTACCCGGATCCTTAGTCTAGTACTTGTTTATGGTTTGATTTTCTAATCTTTCCAAGTTTTTGTTAATCTTTCAAGTACTTAGATTATGATTTATGTATTATTGTAGCCTTTGGGCAAAAACACAACAATCCCTTGCTAGATTATAACCATTAGTTTGTTAAACTTTGTTTGTAATGACATTTGAAGTATTTTCTATGTTAATCTTTGATGATTAGTTTGCAACCTTGTTATTGATATTAAACTCTTGATTATAAGTAATTATGTTGGATGATTGGTGCTTGGTTAGTTAAGATAGTTGAAAAATGAAGCTTAATTAATCTTGTATTAGTAAACTTTGAATTTGGTTAACTAGTTTAACTTGGTTTAAATGTATGCATCATGATACTAGAAATGGTTTGTGATTTAATAAAATGTAATTATTGTTAATCAAGAGAGCTTGCCGTCACGTAAGGGCCTAAACGGGTTAGATGGTGTCGTTATAAATTCTTGCCATGATTTGTTAACTTAGTTAGTAGTTTAGGCCAAAATTGCTATCTTAGTGAATTATTGTGTAAGATTTGTAAAATGAACTCGGTTGTGATTTAATCTAGATTATGCTTATCTCGGTGGTTGCATTGTGTTTATCGGTGTCGCTTTCCTTGTTTAAGTGAGGTTAGAATAATCCTAACGGCTGACTAACTTATTTTTAAGAGATTTTCATAGACATTTATCAATTGTGTATTAAAGAACAATTTTAGGTGGTTAAAGTGTGTTTATCGTTTTAGCTTTCCGAATGATTGTCATGTTAGGATTCCCGAAAGGGATACTAATTGTTTTAAATTGGAAAATTGACCGAATGCTTCTAGTGCCAAAACGGACTTAGTTGACATGCTGTGGTTGTGTATTTAGCAAGGCTTTTTATCTACTTTCTATTATGTTTTTATTATGTATTTGGTTATGTTTACTTTAGTTTAGTTTAAATCAACCAAATCTATGTTTTTACCGGTAGTTTAATGATAAAGGTCTAGTATTATTTCTCCGCCCATTTCCTTGGATCGATACTTGGTTTTTACCGATACTTTACTACATACATGACGGGGTACACTTGCCTCTTTCGTGTGTGTTTTGATGTAAAAGTAATAATCACTTTTATAAATTTAAAACCCAATCGTGTGTAATTCATTGCAAAAAAATTATGTATATATACGCACACGTCAGTGACATTGGCAAGACAGTTGAAGTATACATGGATGACCTCGTCATCATGAGCTATGAAGAAGATTCAATGCTCAACAATATTCAGCGCACATTCGATTCTCTGCGCAGCGTGAATTTAAAGCTCAACCCAACAAAATGCTCCTTCGGCATGGAAGAAGGAAAATTTTTGGGTTTCATAGTCACAAGAGATGGCTTTAAAGTAAATCCAGAAAAAGTACAGGCTATCCTGCTAATGTCGTCACCCGCAACAGTTAAAGAAATGCAAAGGCTCGCCGGGCGTTTGGCAGCCTTGAACAGATTCTTGGCTAATCACGCAGCAAAGTCTTATCCATTCATCAGCACGCTACGAAATTGCGCAAAGAAAACCGACTTTCAATGGACATCTGAAGCGGAAGCAGCATTCAAGCAAATGAAAGAATGTTTAATCCAGCTACCAACGCTGACCGCGCCAAAAGAAAAAGAACCACTGATTTTATATCTATCTGCTGCGGAAGTAGCGGTTGGTGCAGTACTGATGGTAGAACGCGAAAACATTCAGACTCCAATCTACTATATAAGCAAAATGCTCACCGGTCCGGAAACTCGTTACTCGATGATAGAAAAACTAGTCCTTGCACTAGTACACGCATCACGGCTACTGCGCAGATATTTTTCGGGCCACATCATCACAGTTCTCACCAGTTATCATTTGGGCCAGATTTTATCCAAACCCGACGTCGCAGGAAGGTTGGCTAAATGGGCCATTGAGCTGGGAGGATACAATATCTTCTATAGGCCAAGACCAGCAATCAAAGGGCAAGTTCTAGCAGATTTTGCCACCGAAGTTCCCATCGACAAAGTTCAAGAGTGCGAAGCAATCCAGAACCCTGTACCCGTTTTCGACGATAGAGTCTGGACTTTACACACAGATGGCGCTTCCAATGATGATGGAGCAGGGGCAGGTCTCCGACTAATCAGCCCAGACAATCACGAACTCACATATGCCATACGCTTAGATTTCCGAAACACCAACAACGAAGCAGAATACGAAGCGTTTCTAGCTGGCCTTCGCTTAGCGCTAAAAATGGGGGCAAGAAATCTTGAAGCTAACGTCGACTCAAAACTAGTAGCCGAGCAAGTTAATGGCCACTATGATGCAAAAGGAGAAGCTATGGCATTATACCTTGAACAAGCGCGGATTCTAATCAGCCAATTCCAAACGTTCAAAGTTAACCACATAAACAGAAGCGAGAACAAGCACGCAGATGCGCTAAGCAAGTTAGCCGCTACCAGCTTCAAGCACTTAGCAAAGGAAGTACGCATAGAGGTACTATCCAACCCTTCTATTCATCTCAAACAAGTAAGCGTCATAGAAATGGGAAATCCATCCTGGATGTCTCCAATTATCTTGTACCTTCAACACGGAAAACTTCCGGAAGGAAAGGCAGAAGCTCGAAAAATACAACACAAAGCGATAAATTATGAAATGGCGGATGGCGTCCTTTACCGAAAGACATTCATGGGACCGTTATTGCGCTGTGTCGATAGAACAGATGCCCAATACCTGGTCAGAGAAATCCATGAAGGTTTATGTGGAATACACGCGGGACCGCGCATGGTCGTGGCAAAAATAATGAACGCCGGATACTACTGGCCAGGAATGCACATGGATGCAGTTGATTTATTAAGGAGATGCGCAGCTTGTCAACGCCATGCACCAAAGACGCTCCAACCAAAGAATCCACTGATACCCGTCACGTCTGCTTGGCCATTCCAACAATGGGGCATCGATCTTGTTGGCCCATTCCCTGATGCGCCAGGCGCAGTAAAATTCATCATTGTGGCGGTCGATTACTTCACTAAATGGGTAGAAGCCAAAGCCTTGGCTTCAACCACAGCAATGGTAATCCTCAAATTCATATGGGAACATATCATTTGCAGGTTTGGATTACCATTGCGCATTATTTCTGACAACGGCACAAACTTCGCCTCAGAAGATCTTCAAAAATGGTTCAAAGAAATGAAGATCGAACATAATTTCGCCTCCGTCGCACATCCCCAAGCGAACGGTCAAGTAGAAAGTGTAAACAAACAGATCGTCGACGGCATAAAAGCGCGGCTAGGAACAGCACGCAGAGGGTGGGTCGACGAACTCCCCAGCATCCTTTGGGCGCATCGAACAATGCCAAAGACTAGCATAGGCGAAACTCCGTACAGTCTAGTCTATGGGTCTGAAGCCGTCATCCCAGCCGAGATCGGCTTACCATCACCGCGCATGATAGCCATGGAAAAACAAAACAATGAACAAGAGCGAAGAATGGATTTAGACCTTCTGGAAGAAAGGTGCGAGAACGCCACCATAACAGAAGCAAGGTACAAATCCAAACTCGAAAAATATTACAACGCGCGTATCTGCGTATGTACCTTTGTCCCCGGTGATTTCGTCTTGCGCGACAATGAAGCTTCAAACGCTGAAAAACCGGGCAAATTAGCGCCAAAATGGGAAGGGCCATACATCATCAACGAGGTCCTAGGCAAAGGGGCATATACCCTAAAAGGATCGATGGGACCCTAGTTCCCCGCACCTGGAACGCGCAACAGTTGCGCAGGTGTTACATGTAAAGCCAGTCTAAAAAAGCGGAAGAACATACAGGCAATGTATTTCTTTATTATCCTTTGTATTACGAGCCTTGCGCCCTTATCAATACAAACATCATCTTTACTTATATCACTGTTTATTACAAATTGCATGTAATTTCTTTGGTTCGCGCGAAAACAATATGGTCAAACATTGTACACCTCATGAACAGTCTAAATCAGGCAAGCTATTACGCCTTTTAGACAAACGTTCACACATGAGCACAATACCATCTCTCATTCGCCCTACCTATCCAAAAGCAAATAAACACATGCAACAAATTGTAATCTAAACACGAAAAAAGTAAAATCATACAGCACATAATAAGGGTACATATCATTAAGTGTAACAAAACACTTCATAACAAGATCACGGCAGTGATCTTCAAAATTCTAGTTCCAAAGACTGGAATGTTCACGAAAACAAAAAGAAAACATGTCTCCAAACTAACTGGTAGCAGGACATTCAAATGACAGCCATTCACAACAATCACAACAGTGATTTTCAAAAAACATCTTCGATAAACCAACAAAAACATCAAAAAGGGAATACACAAATCCCAAATCTAACCTACTCAACGGCAGGATTCTCGTCAACGACAGTCAACGGAACCTCACAACACTTCTTCCGGCGACGATATACGAGACGGCACTCACCCTTTTTGATCATCAGAAAGCGAGACATCAATCTTTCAACGGATAGCACACCATCCTCCTTACAAATAGGACTGGTAACAGGTGAAGGATAGGCATCAACCGGCTTTTTTCCCTTAACAGTCAACGGCGGTGAACGAGAAAGCAGTAAGAGGCTTTCGGCAGCCTCATAGAAATTCAAAACCTCAAGAACACGACGGGTACGGAAGGAACCTTTCATCTTCATGTTCTTCAAAGATAAGAAAAGGAAATAAACCATTTCCTAAATATATAAAGGAGAAGCAAGGCTCCAGGAAAAGAAAAGCTGGATCCCCATGATTAACTGTCAGGAAGATATCACATCCAAGCGGCGCTACAGGAGCAGGAGTCATATCCTCATTAATAAAGCCCGACAAGCGCCATTACAAATCCCAAGAGAAAAGAAAAATACACACTTTTACTGACAAATGACGTCATCACACGTCAAGATATGATTACAATTTCCCCTAAAAAACTTTTTTAGCAACATTCAATCTTCTCGCAGAAGATTTCTTATTTCTCGCGCCCAAAAGCATTTCCCTCTCATAAGTCCAGTGCTCCACTTATTTGCATAAGTACAGCACTAGACTGGGGGGACTTGAAGGGGTAAGGTCCCAAAAACCTCATAATAAGTATTTGAGACCATACCATAACCCTGCCTTTCACCTTTTAACCTTGCATGGCCGCGCACTGGTCTTACAAAAGGAAGAAAGTAATCAGCGATCTATAATCGCGCGCCCAAAGGAGAACATAAATCCTTGCGCCTTCTCCCAATAGCAAAGGGTAAAAATCCTGAGATCAATACTTCCGCCCAAATATCCAGACTTGGATATTATTTTACCCAGACTTGGGATTTATTCATCTGTTTCCACACAGTAAGGTGTCACACCAGATTACAGCAGTAATCTTCTAGAAGAAATGCAATCGTGCACCACCCAGACGGTTATAACCGTCTGGACACGTGTCATTACCACAGGCACCCCTGAAATCACAACGAAGGCATGCAATTGGAGAGTAATCTCCACTTGATCACATTACACGTGGCAAATCCCCAGCCTTCGATCAAGACCACGATCCGTGTGCTCTCACGTCGGATCAAAGAACTTAAACGGAAGGAAATGTAACCGCTTACGGGGTTAGCATCTTCCGTTAACTTTTCACTAACGGGTTTTCCCGCCTAAAAAGACTCCCGGCTATAAATATGAGAAACAACCCAGGTATGAATTTAAGTTACACACACTTCTCAAATACATCTTCTTCTTCATTACCAATACTTATTCTCACACCGGAGTCGGGTCAAGGAGAGAACCCTTTTCTCCCCTTGGCGAGGCTACCGGTGCTCTTTTTTGCAGAGCTTTCAGAGAACACGATCAGCTGCAACTGAATCAATCGAGAGAGAGCTAACCTTTTTATGTGACAACTCTAGTTTTCAAGGTCATTACCCTACACATTAACTTGTTTTGTGAAGTGTTTTCATATTTCGATTAAGTTGTAACTTGTTCATATTTGATTTATGTGGGTATATTTTATACAGTTTGATTAAAGTGGGAACTTATGAACTTTTTAAGTGTATAAACTTAATTCATGCATGACGAATGATTGGTATGTGGTTCTATTTAACATGCAAACTTATATTATTAATAGATTAGCATATAATTTAGCATCATGCAACTACAATACTAATATGTTTATGTTACACAAGTGTACCCATGATTTCCTTATATCTTCATGCAAATATTAATGCACATAACATCACATATGAGTATAATCCATGGCAACAGTCATACACCACGATGAAACATCAGTGTTTTGCCACAAGGCTTACTTGACGAAACTGAGGAGTTTCGCCATCACCTTGTTTCGTCGAAAAATGGGTCGCCGTAATGGGCTTCGGCCCAAGTGAAGTTCTATTTTAGACTTGCCACCTTCACGTTATATTATGTAAACCTAAATTCACAAAACCCTACTTCCCCCAAGGTTACGTGCGGCATAGCAGACCCTCTCCCCTTCATCGAAGCCCTTCTTTTATAGAGATCATCCTTGGTGCCTAGCCTTATACATAGCCTGGACGTGTGTACTCAATTGATAAACAAGTAATTAATCATACTGAGCAAACCAAGGTGAGTTCACACTCTTAAGTCATGGTATTCCCGGTGGGTTGGGAATGGGATTAAGAAGCTAAGATGAAACCTGTATATTCACCACTAATAGACTACATTTAACCTGCGTATTCTCGTATTGGGAAGAATACGTACCTCCGTCCTCGGATTGGAAAGGACGCCTACACTAAACCTGCGTATTCTCGGATTGGGAAGAATACGTACCTCCGTCCTCGGATTGGGAAGGACGACTACATTTAACCTGCGTATTCTCGGATGGGTAGAATACGTACCTCCGTCCTCGGTTTGGAAGGACGCCAATGTATATAACTAGTCTAGTGGTTCACAACATGGGGTAGCCCCCACTGCATATGGTTTGGGAAATAAGGAACTGATTAACTACTGGTTTTCAATTGAACTATGGTTTTTGAAACAACTTTAAAATGGACAACCAACTGTGAACTTGCTCAACTTTGTTGTTGATTCGTTGTTACATGCCTTGCAGGTCTTTAGATGCATATTGTTGGAACTTGACGTCTGGGATACTGGTGTGGTCATGGGTCGTGATACATGGAATCGTAACACAAGACTAATGGTTTTTACATATGGTTTATAAACACTTAACGAATAAATTTTGCTTCCGCTGTATACTGTGAATTATTTGTAACGTTGTAACACTTAATGTTAATGAATGAAAGTTTTATTTAAATATACCTATGAGTTCAATGTGATTGGTGGCTAGATCCTGGTCAGTCACGCCTCCTGCGGTGATACTCCGCTTGTGGATTTTGGGGGGTGTGACAGGGGAAGGGCAATAAGGAGCCGTCTGCGGTATCGAGTTATTATCAACATAACGTAAATCAATATTTGGTAACAAACGGTTAAACACACTGTGAACTCGCCAGCTTTTTGCTGATACACTTTTCTGCATGCTTGCAGGCCCTTAGGTACACTGACATGGAACTTGCTGTCTGGGAAGCTGCAGAGGTCATGGATCGTAGCAACTAGAATGCTCCTTTGACGTTTCATTGCTTTAAACTTTTTCGTTAAACTTATTGGATAAACTAATATGCTTCCGCTGAACATGTTTGGTTTCTAAACGAATGTTGAATTATACTATTTTTGTTTAATGAAAACTTCTATTTTACATATGGTTCAATGTGATTAGTGGCTAGATCCTGTTACGTCACACGCCTCGCTAGGGTTTCCGCTTGTGGTATTTTTGGGGGTGTGACACAACATATCAATTTTCTTGTCCTTGTATAATCCAGACCTCGTACACAAGTAATACTTAATGTGTAACACACCTTTAGAGTTTGTCTTTGTAGTACCTTTCCTGACTGAAAACCCACACTCCTTGGCATACTTGAAATACATTGAATAACAATCCTCGAGGCTTGAGAATACCATGTCCATTGTGGGCTTTATTTCTTCACTGACATTAGGAATGATAAATGGTAATCCAGTTTTGGGGCAAAGCCTTTGACTCAAGGAAGCAACTTCGTCTGAGAAAACACATTGAGGAACAGAAAAATCAGAAGAACGCCATTAAAAATAGAAAATGTCTCTTAATAACATGATAGATTAAAACGCCATTAATTGAATAATAAACAAGACATAATAAACACATAATATAAAAACGACATGAGATGAATAATTAACAAAATATAACATCATAATGAAAACGCCATAATTAACAAAACTGATGTTTACACAAGTTAACAAATAGTAATAACTGATGTTTACAAATACTACTAAATAACATTCAAAACTAATCAAATAGATGTAAAACGCCAATGATCGTAAAAACATAAGAAATATACTAGATCGTAAACGACAATTAAAATTAATATTGAAAACTCCAATTATCAGTTCTTAGATATTGTTTAAATATCAATTAAAACGCAATTAAATTGCATAATTGAATAACGCCTTTGAAAATCATACAAAACATTATAAAAAACAATGAAACAAGCATAAAAGAACAAAACGCCATATCTGTTACATGATTTGCTTGAACAAAAATAGAAAACGCCAACGAATTTTACTTGGTCGAAAAGAATCCACGTTAGACACCATACATCTGAGAAAGCTTGTAAAGGAGGTAACAGCTAACAAGAAATCTTTGGAGTTTTAATTTAAAAGAGATTTATAATGCGAATAAGGAGGGAACGTATAAAAGGACAATCGTACCCCCGCATAACAATTAGCGCCCCCTGCCACGTGATGGGGCAGGATCCGTTCTCACCGTTCTCTCCTGATCCCGTTTATATATATATATATATATATATATATATATATATATATAGGGAGCCGCTAAAATGAAAACTATTCCCAGTTACGAAAACCGTGAGAACCACTCTCCACCAATCACATTAAAGGGCATTTTAGTCATTTGATTAAAATGTCTAATCATCATTTAAAGGCTCAGACTTTTTTTTTGTCTCTCTCCTCTTTATTACTATCCTCTGATCTTCACTATCTTCTCCTCTTTGTCTCTCTCATCAAATCTTCATCATCTTCAAGAAATGAAGAAACCCAAATCTTCATCATCTTCATGTGATGAAGAAACTATGTTTCCCTAGAAGCATCGCCGCTCACGGCAGAAGCGCCCCCTCGGTTCTTCGGCGACCCCCAAACACCACACCCACAAACTCTGTTATCTCAAATCCCCTGGCGACCCCCTCGTTTCTCCGGCAGAACCGCTGCCACTCATGGAGTTGATGAACGATATTGATGTTGTTGAGGGGTTTTGTGGATCTGGTGTTTACATCCGTCACAGAGGAGGTTCCGGCTGCTGTGGGTGCCGCCGTTGGCAGCGGTGAAGAGTTGAAGAGCCTTTTTTGAGCTCCTTCTAGACCCATTCTTGAAAAGATTGGATCTTTGAGGGTTGGGTGCGGTTATCTTTGAGGCTTCAATCCTGTTTGGGTGGGTGATGCCGACGGTTGCGTAGAGCTGGGTAATGTCGACGACTCCAACAGTAGCTGGAGCATCACTTACCGGAGGTGGAGGTCCACAGTCATCACTTTCTCTCTCTTGTGGGTTTCTCTCTCTAGAAATGGTTGGTGTTGATTTGTGTTCTTGATTTTTG
>JARYGA010005403.1:0-34739 GCA_030545235.1 Helianthus tuberosus
AAAGAAAGAAACAATCCACTCGAAAGGTCACCCGATCGGATGACCATCCGAGCGGACTGGCAACCGAACGACCGGCTGTCCGATCGGACTTCCATCCAATCGAACTGCTGTCTTACCCACTTGCACTCTATATCGTGTTACGCGTCGCTTATCATTATACTATCAATCTGTTCAGGCTAACCATACTCTCTAACGCTCCCTTCAATCCATCAATCGCTGTGAGTATACTCGATCCCTTTTTGCTTTACGCACTTTTGGGTGTTACATACATTACTTATACAAAATCACATCGAACACACTACTCAATACTTTAAACGCTAACCGTTATCACATGTATACGTGACTTAATGAATGCTTGTTTGTTATGTTTACACATGGAATGTTGTCTACCTGCCTTAGCAACGATAGTACTATTAGTTTGGACTCAGCACCTGTTCACTCAGGGGTTGTTAAGGACAATTACTTACATGGCTCACAGTGGTGAGTATGTATCGCGAACTGCCTTGGGCAGTCAACCCGCAGTCATTGGTATCGATAGGTTCATGTCGATAACTAACATGCCTCATTTTACATTGTCTACGTGCTGGTTATGTGTAACGCTTCGAACTCTATATGTTATTATCAAACTTGTATGCTCACCTTTACACTATGTGTATTGACTTTTACTTTAACGTATGTGACAGGTGCTTAGGATGCTTATTTGCTGTGAAATCGAGGCTAGGAAAGACCTAGGTCAACAATAAACAATTGTCTGTAATAAAAATCTGAGTTGTCGGAACAGAACAATTTGACTAGATCTTTTCTGTAATAATTGTATTATCATTTATGACATGGTATGGGACGTGTTGCTTTAAATATTTGGTAAATATAGTTGTTATGGAAACTTCTGGACAATCTGTTTCGCTCAGTGTCACGCCCCGATGTTTCCGCCATCGGTTGGGGTGTGACAGATTGGTATCAGAGCCATAACTATAGGGAATTAGGAAAGACTAGACCTAGTCCGGGTCGATGTCTTAGAAACCTAGTCTATAGTTAGGAACCAACAGACCGACTCGTGCATGTCCAGTAGGGATTACGTGTGAGCGTACTTGCTATTTCTCGCTATTCTCGCCTATGCTACACTATCACTACACTCGAAATTTCAAATATGAATGATGCGATTAAGTCGAGATTAGGTGTGAAAACCGCTAACTCTCGACTAAATTGCTTGTTCAACCCATATTTTTATCTATAAACTCGAGAAATTGCGTTGAAATAGGAGTGAAATCCATACTTTAACGCATAATTCTCTTTTATTTTATCAAAACAGGAACGAAGTTGTTAAGCCAGGGGTGAAACCCTAACCTTGACAACTTGTTCTGACCTTTACTTGGTTTTACAAAACTCTCACCAAAGTCTCGACGGACTCCAACGACTTGAAGTCATGATATGACTAAAGGGATGTGTGCCGAACGCCCAATAATCGAGGCAAAAGCACAGTCCTGAAGGTCAAAGTATGTATAACAAGTCCTTGAGAATAGTCGAATCACTTTGGATAGTCAATGTCTAATAGCCGCAGACGATCTATTTCTCGATTTTTGTGTGTTTCGATTCTGAGCCCACAACTGCTGGCTCTGATGATTCGTCGATTTTATGTGTTTGTATGTGTATTTACCTGCTTATGTGTTATAATTTTTGGAGACTTATTCGATTTTCGCTTTCACTTTGATCGACACGCACGAACCGCATTACATATCTACCTCAAAACGCTGACAAATCGCTACCTAATGTTTGCTAAGTTAATCGATTATGCTATACTACTCGCTATGCTATGCGCGAACGCTCTTCTCGAACGATCACGAACTTTGAATGATAGGATCCTGTATTCTGAGGCGGACATAATGCTCTACGTGTCTCTATATACTCTCTGTGTGCATCTAGAAAAGTTACATGCTTATATGTTTCTGTGTTTTGTGCCTTACGTGCTTATGTGCTTCTGTGTTTATGTGAATATGTGATTATGTGCCTATGTGCTTACGTGATTGTACACGTTCCTGAGTTTAGTAGTATTAGGATTGTGAGGTGAGATTCAATTATATGGTGTTGAGTCCTGTGGCGATGTCTGTTGCAGACAATGTCGTCATCTGGATCTCGCGCTACCCTAGATGCTCGCTGAAAGCAAGCAGACAAACGCCTCGCTGCCATGATTACTAAGAAAATGGCAAAAGTTGTACCCCAAGTCGTCAGTGAACTGCACGAAAACATGAGCAAATCGTCTGAAGAATCCAGGGCTGAGACTCCCAAAGCTGCTTTCAGCTTCAAACGTTTCAAGGCATGTGGACCGAAAGAGTTCACCTACGAAGAAGGCCCTACGCTTTGTTTCAATGGTTTGACTCAATCGAAGTCACCCTGCGACAGAGCGGATGTCCTGATAATCTTCGTACACTGAACGCGACCGGCGTCTTCCAGTCCCGCGCCCTAGACTTGTGGACGGCCGAAAGGAACAAGCGCGGAAATGATGCAGCCTATGGTCTGTCATGGGACGAGTTGAAGAACGTTATGCTCGAGGAGTTCTGCCCTCCCCATGAGCGCTAGAAGCAGAAAGAAGGTGACAACGCTGCCCTGACTGCTCGCTTTAAGCAGCTCAGCATCATCTGTCTCGATCAAGTGAAGACGCCCGACATAACGATCAAGAAGTACATTCGAGCTCTACCCGACTGTGTTGCAGATTTTGTGCATGCCGCAAAGCCAGCAACGATCGAAGAAACATACTTGCTTGCCGGCGAAATCAACGACAAGCGAGTAAAAGCTGGTTTTTGGGATAAGACTTCAAAGAACCTGCATCAAGTCACCGCCACACCAACCGCCGAAACCGCCACCGCTCAATCGTCAAAGTCCTCACGCTGCAAGAAGAAGAACAACGACCACAGCTCCAGCAACAAGAACTGTGTTGTCACTACCACTGCTGCTCCACTTCAAGCCGTACCGGCTCAGCAGCAGTCTCACCACCGCCCAACACTAGTTACCTATGCACCGCCTGTAAAGCGCGCATACACATGCCCCCACCCTGCCTGCCCAACATGCTCTTATCATCACCCGGTGGGTCTCGCCTGCCGTTTCTGCGCTCACTGCAATATGTACGGCCACTTCACTGCTAACTGCCGTACTGGTCCCCGTCAAGCACCAGCTCAAGCCACTGCTCATCAAGCTCTGCTCCCAGCCCCACAAGGCCAACAAGCGGCTCAGGCACCCGCGGCCAACGCCCGAGTCTGCTTCGCATGTGGTGATCCCAACCACTTTGCGAACATGTACCCGAACAGGGTTGTGAAACAAGAGCCCCGGCAGCAGCAGCCTCAACAGCGGCAACAGCCTTAGCAACAGCAACAAGCCGCCCGCGCCAGAACTTTCAACATAAATGTGCGCCAAGCCCAGACTGGCAACAACGTAGTCAATGGTACGTTCCTTGTGAATGGTATTTATGCTTCATGTTTGTTTGATACTGGAGCCGATAACTGCTTTGTGTCGTTTGAATTCAAGAAGCTTCTTAGTCGTAAGCGCTCCCATCTCCCCTCGACGTTCGATGTTGAAGTCGCCACCGGTAGAACTGTCGCCGTTAATTTTGTTCTTCGTGATTGTACTCTTGAGCTCAACAATCACATCTTCCCAATCGACCTTATTCCGATGCAACTCGGAAGTTTTGACGTCATAGTAGGCATGGACTTTCTTCGCGAAAACCATGCTGAAGTTGTATGCTTCGATAAGATGATTCGATTCTCGTTCGCGAATGGTGATTTATTGTGTGTTTATGGCGAAACTGCTTCGAAAGGTCTCAAGCTCATGTCATGTGTCCAAGCTATCAAGTATCTCCGCAAGGAATACAGAGCTTTCTTGGCTAACATTGTAGTAGCGGAGAAGGAAAAAAAAGGGAGTCCGGGAGTAAGCGATGTTCCTGTTGTGTGTGAATTTCCGAATATGTTTCCTGATGATCTCCCAGGTTTGCTGCCAAGTCATGATATCGACTTTCGTATCGACCTCATTCCTGGAGCCAACCCTGTTGCCAAAGCTCCTTACCGACTCGCATCGTCCGAAATGCGTGAACTCTCGAGTCAGCTTCAGGAATTACTTGAGAAAGGCTTCATTCGCCCGAGCACCTCTCCTTGGGGCGCTCCAGTCCTTTTCGTCAAAAAGAAGGATGGGACGTTCCGGATGTGCATCGACTGTCGGGAACTGAATAAGTTGACTATCAAGAACCGTTATCCCCTGCCTCGCATTGATGATTTGTTTGATCAGCTACAAGGTGCAACGTGTTTCTCGAAGATCGATCTATGCTCAGGCTATCACCAGCTACGCATCCAAGAGGAGGATATACCCAAAACCGCTTTTCGCACTCGTTACGGCCACTATGAGTTCATTGTTATGCCTTTTGGTCTAACCAACTCACCCGCGGTTTTCATGGATCTGATGAATCGCGTGTGTAAACCTTATCTCGATCGTTTCGTCATCATATTCATCGACGATGTCCTGATCTATTCCAAATCGAAAGCCGAACACGCGCAACATCTACGTTTGGTTCTCGAGCTACTCCAAGGGAATCGACTCTATGCCAAGTTCTCCAAGTGCGAATTCTGGCTGGAGGAGGTTCAATTCCTCGGTCGCATTGTAAATAGTCAAGGTATTCACGTCGATCCCGCGAAGATTGAAGTCGTTAAGAGTTGGATTACACCTAAGAACCCGTCTGAAGTCCATTCTTTCCTCGGATTGGCGGGCTATTATCGATGATTTATCGAAGGATTCTCAAAGATCGCTGTGCCGCTTACCGCTCTCAGGCATAAAGACAAGCCTTTTTGTAACAACTCTCATCAAAAGTCCTATTTATTATTTTATTTTAAACAAAAGGAAACCCTAATTGAGACCCCCTAGTAAGTCTGCATAACCCCTAAAATTTTCAGAACAATCGGAATCAGGATCAGGGCCCCTAAAACTCAGGGGGGTAAATTCCCGTTAGTATTATCTAAACAGTTTTACGTGTAAAAAGAATTCGAACGAACGACCAACTCACCTGAGGTACTGGGACACGGGGCTACCCTATGCTAGGGTGGTACCCCTCGCGCCACGCGAAGGCCCCTCGCGCCACGCGAGGGCGCCCTTTTTCCAGTATATATAGTAGACATTGGCACTTGCAATTACGCGTTGGTTCGACGTTAAAATTCGATTCATGCACTGAGATATCGTCCAAATACTACAGAAACACACACAATCTCAAATTACGCCGCGATAACAGGGTAATAACTCGATCGCTACTACGATTCAATGCCCGATCGATGAAAACTATCCAATGGATGTTTAAGTGCTTCCCAAATTAGGGTTATGCTTTGTCATTCGTCGTGAATTCGATGGATGTTTAAGTATCGCACTTTGTCATTCGTTGTGAAGGTTTTAATCTCATGAGTTATCGTAAATGTTGTATTAGTTACTAACCTAGTTCGTGTGCATTGTTATTTGAATTAGGTTAACAAGCATATCAGTAGGCTAAACTCTGCCCAATTAAACTTGCAAAGTGAGTCATTCTCTTTTTACCAAATTTGCTTTAAAAATCATGTTTGTTTTCAAAGTTATAATTACAGGGGTTAAGTCTTTGTAATCTCCAAATTACAGCCGGTATGTGGGGTTTTGTATACATTACTTGATAACCATCACCATTGGACAACTGGTTAGCCAAGGGGTGATATGACGATAATCACAGACACCATTGGACAACGAGATAGCCAATAGGTGGTCGAGTGATAAATAGTGTGGGTAGATGGTTGATATGTATAAACACTGTAATCGCTCTTAATACTGTAAATTATAGCAACGCGTCGTTTTTAGTAAAAAGAATGATTCACCAGTATTTCCCCGCTGACAAAACATTTTTCAAACATGTTTCAGGTGATCTGTTGTGATCCAAGAAAAGTGTCGCGAAGCACTACAAGCTTAAGGAAGTGGCTCAATATACATAAAGAAACATGTTTTGTAAAACAAAGATTTCCTAGTGAAATCACCTTATTGTAAACTACCAGGGTTTTATCCCGAATTATGAAATAAAATAATCGGGCATTTTCAGTTTTAAAAAGATCCTGCTAAAATCTTCCGCTGTCAACTCAATTAAATAAATACCACGGGATTTTCTGTCCCACGGCTCCTGAACCGTGTCAAACCGGGCCGGGGGCCGTGACAGAAAAAGGTGGTATCAGAGCCACTGATTTAAGCCAATTAAGTATTTAGAAAATACTTAATTTTACTGGTTGCCATTTTGTGATTATGTGTTTTATTATTTAAATATTTTTTTACGGTATGGGTAAGCAAAGACTTTCGGATATCTATCATAAATTAGATACTTCACCGAAAGAAAAAGGAACTTTATCCTCAAAATATCCAACAGATACTGATGAAGGAATATTTGTCCGTAAGGCACAGTTTGAAAAACCACTTTCTCCTAAGAAAAGAAGTCAGATTATTAGAAAAAGTCCGGAGAAAAGAAAGAAACCACAACTAAAAGAAGTAATGATGCCTAAGAAGACACAGAAAATAGGCAATAACCCACCATGAGAAGACGAATTAGATGAAAAATGGGCAAATCTCTATATGTTAGCCACTGTAGCAGTAAATGCTAACGTTTAAATACCCTGACCCAGTTCTAGCACCCATATCCTCTACAATCCAGAAACTCTAAAAAGAAAACTTTACCCAGTAAATAAATAAGTTACAATAAACCCTAGTATGTTTTAATTGTTAGTTGTCCTTTGTATTAAATTAGTCACATGGTATGCAATAATACTTGAATGTTTATCTGTGAAATTTTATTATAAAATTTTAACTTAGCATTTTGTTAACATTTTGCATATATGCTAAACAGCATGAATGAGTTATCTGAAGCCCTTCAGAATCTCAATCTCTATCCAGTGAAAGTAGAAGTCTCCAAAGACTTTGCTAGTTACATACCCGATATAGAAGAACCTATGGAATTCCACGCTCCACCTCCGGAGAAACCAAAGCCTAAGAAAATGAGAAGATTCGTAGGCTGGAGGCGTGTACGCAGGAGGAAACCAACAACTAGAAAGGTTCCCAAAATAGAGAATCCCATAGATAAAGGAAAAGGAATTATGATCGGGGAAGGTTCTAGACAAGTAGAAATGGAAATTGGGGAGAGTTCTAAACAAGTCGAGGAGTTGCCATTACAAGAGGAGTTGGATCGCATATTGGAAAGCTGTGATATCATTAGACCTATCAATACCAACCTTTACCCTTATCCTGCCGAAACTCAACTTCCAATAAATTTGGAACCAGCCATCCCAAAACCTTTAATCCATACTCAACCTTTAGGAGAAATGGACGAGTGGTGGACCAACGACTGGCAGTTTCAAAACCTCCTAAATAACCCTTATACCTTTTTCCCTCAGTTCAACCCAGAACCTATACCAAACCCACCAATGAGCAATGAAAACTTAGCTGAACTCCGCCTTTTTGGCGAGGAGCTGATAGGTGCAGGGAATAGGATTCGGGAGGTGGGAGAGCAAATCTCCTGGAAGTACGAGAGGGAGCGTCGTTTCTGAAATATCAGCAGAAGGGATGATGTGAGAACGTAGCTGTGATTGTATAATAATAATAATAATAATAATAATAATAATAATAATAATAATAATAGTAATAAAAATATAATCTTGTAAGATAAAAATAAAACTTTGTAAAATAACAGTGTGTACGGATGCATAATATGATATATAAAAAGGGAAATCGAGGAATCGATAATTTTGGATATATATATATGTGTGTTGTGAAAATTGTATGATTGTTTTGTGTATAATTGTTATTTACTCTATACTAATAAATTATATATATTAATTATCAGATGGAAAACGCTAATAATGAACCAGTTAACCAGGTTAACCAATCTGAGCAACACCAGGAGGATCAATTTATGACTAGGCAAGATATAGAAAATATCGTTGCTCAAGGAATAGCCAATGCTATTCCAGCAATCCTTGCTGCTGCCCAGAAACCTGCTAAACCTCAACAAATTATTCCTAGTAAACGTACTCGTGAAGATTACTTCAGTAATAGCGTAAATGGAGGCAGTAACCATACTAATCACGATAATGATCCACGGCAGGCCCCATTCCCTAAGAAAATGAAAGCTGCAATGCCTGGTTGCACTTACAAAGAATTCCTTGCCTGTAGACCTGCTGAGTTCGCAGGCAATGAAGGGGCGACTGCGGCACTGCGTTGGTTGGAGAAAACTGAAGCAGTACTCATGATAAGTAAATGTGCTGAGGAAGACAAGGTTATGTATGCGTCGCATCTTTTTAAAGAAGGGGCGCTAGAACGGTGGAATACGGTACTTCAAGCCAAAGGAAGAAATATGGCCTATGCCATGAATTGGGAAGAATTTAAGCAGCTTATGGAAAGAAAATTATGTCCCGAATACGAAAAAGAACAAATGGCAAATAAATTCCTGAACCATCGGATGATGGGTGTAGATTGTCGAGGATATACTTCGACATTCTTCGAATATGCTAGAGTGGTACCAACACTGGCTTCGCCAGAACCGGTACTTATTTCTCGCTATATTTGGGGATTGATTGGCGAAATCCGTAATATCGTTAAAGCTGCGAGACCTTGCACTATTGACGATGCGGTAGAATTAGCTAACACCCTAACTGACGAGTTGGTACGCACAAGAGATGAAAATAGGAAAAAGGAACTGGCTCAGAGAATTACCCAAGGATTCCGTGTGGGTAATAATAGCAACTTCAAGAAAAGAGGAACGGGGCAATCTTCAACTCCGCCGTTCTGCAGGAATTGAAGAAAGAAACATTATGGAAAATGCAATGTAACCTGCAACTTTTGCAAAGTTGTAGGACATCGTGAAGAAGACTGCAGAAAGAAAACAAGGGTCTGCTATAACTGTGGAGAAGCGGGACATTTCAAACCAGAATGCCCTAAATTGGTTAAACCAGCAGACAATAAAGCCAAACCGGCCGACGAAGCTACCAAGAAGAATGTTCGAGCATTCCAATTAACTACTCAGGAGGCAGAACTCATTCTAGATGTGATAGCTGGTACGTTCCTAGTTCACAACATTTACGCAAAAGTATTATTTGACTCTGGTGCAAACCAAAGTTTTATAAATACTTCATTCTGCCAAGCTCTTAACTTACCCTTAACCAACCTTAGGCAGATTTTTATAGTCGAAACGGCAGATGGGAATTCTGTTAACATAGATAAGGTTTTGCAAAAAGAAAATATAGAACTTTCAGGTCATAAATTTCATGCAAACCTTTTACCAATGAATTTAGCTGGGTTCGATGTTGTGTTAGGAATGGATTGGTTAGTAGCCAACCATGCTCGAATCCTTTGTGATAAGAATTCTATAGAGATTCGGGCACCCACCGGAGAAGTAATCGTGATTACAGGAGATAAGTCACGTGAACTCATGAAGTTCATTTCAGTAATGAAAGTTGATAGTTATGAACGAAAGCATGGAATAGTATATATGATTTCAGTAATCACTAGTACTAAGGATAAAGAACTTAAGGAAATTTCTGTAGTCTTAGAATACCTAGATATATTCCCAGAAGAGTTACCAGGATTACCACCAGATAGGGAAGTAGAATTTAGGATTCATCTAATTCCCGGAACTACACCGATAGCCAAGGCACCTTATCGGTTGGCACCCACGGAAATGTTAGAACTGAAAAGGCAATTAGATGAATTACTAAGTAAAGGATTCATACAACCTAGTTCATCCCCTTGGGGAGCACCAGTGTTGTTCGTAAAGAAGAAAGATGGGTCAATGAGAATGTGTATCGATTATAGAGAACTGAATAAAGTTACAATTAAGAATCGATACCCATTACCTAGAATTGATGATCTTTTCGATCAACTTCAAGGAGCTAGGTACTTTTCTAAGATAGATTTACGCTCTGGATATCATCAATTGAAGGTACAAGAAGAAGACATACCTAAGACTGCTTTTAGAACTAGGGATGGTCATTACGAGTTTACAATCATGCCCTTCGGACTAACGAATGCACCTGCAGCATTCATGGACATGATGAATCGAATCTGTAAACCGTACCTGGATAAATTTGTAATTGTCTTCATCGACGATATACTTATTTATTCCAAAAGCAAGGATGAACACTGTCAGCACCTGCATGCACTCTTAACTTTGTTAAGAAAAGAAAAGCTTTACGCCAAACTCTCGAAGTGTGAATTTTGGCTACAGGAAGTGCATTTTTTAGGACACATGGTGAACAACAAAGGTATTCATGTAGATCCCTCTAAAATAGAAACGATCACCAAATGGAAGGTTCCACAAACAGCTATGGAAATTAGAAGCTTTTTAGGATTAGATGGATACTATAGGCGCTTTATTAAGGATTTTTCTAAAATAGCAGTGTCATTAACTAAGCTAACCTGTAAAGCGGTTAAGTTTGAATGGGGACCTAGGCAAGAAGAGGCTTATAGGATTTTGAAGCAAAAGTTAACCAATGCCCCAATTCTAGCCTTACCAGAAAGAACTGAAGATTTTGAAGTATATTGTGATGCTTCAAAGCCAGGATTAGGATGTGTGCTAATGCAACGCAAGAAGGTAATTGCGTATGCTTCAAGACAATTGGAAAAGCACGAGGAAAACTATACGACTCACGACTTAGAATTAGGAGCCATAATTTTTGCCCTTAAAATTTGGAGACATTATCTGTATGGAAGCAAGTTTACTGTCTATACGGATCACAAAAGCTTAAGATACATATTTGGGCAAAAAGAATTAAACATGAGGCAAAGGAGATGGATGTAAATACTAAGCGACGACGACTGTGATATTCAGTATCACGAAGGAAAAGGAAAAGCAAATGTAGTTGCAGATGCCTTAAGTCGTAAGTATCATGAGAAACAACGACAGGTTCGTGCTCTTAGATTAAATTTACAGTTAGATTTAATGGAACAACTAAAGAATGTTCAAGAAACAGCAATCAAGGACGATGCTGAAGGAATGAAAGGAAGAATAAAGGAATTGGAGCAAGTAGCTGATGGAATTTGGAGATTCCACAAGAAGAGAATTTGGGTTCCTAAGCAAGGAGAATTAAGAAATAAGATCTTAGAGGAAGCCCATAAATCTAGGTATACCATGCACCCTGGAAATAATAAAATGTACCAAGATTTAAGGAATAATTTCTGGTGGATAGGAATGAAAAAGGACATAGCTAGATATGTTTCTAAGTGTCTTACTTGTTCACAAGTTAAGGCAGAACACCAGAAACCTTCGGGTCTACTTCAACAACTAGAAATGCCTGTATGGAAATAGGAACTCATAACAATGGACTTTGTTACTAAGTTACCCAAAACCAGAAAAGGTAATGACGCGATTTGGATAATTGTGGATCGATTAACCAAGTCAGCTCATTTTCTACCCATGAAAGAAACCTTTAGCATGGAAAGGTTAGCCAAGTTGTATGTAGACGAAGTAGTATCCTTACATGGAGTTCCACTCTCCATTGTATCGGATAGGGATAGTCGTTTCACTTCCCATTTCTGGAAAAGTTTCCATTAAGCAATGGGAACCCGACTAAATTTAAGTACGGCATATCATCCTCAAACAGACGGGCAAAGTGAGAGGACGATACAAACCCTGGAAGACATGCTCCGAGCATGTGTGATAGATTTTGGTGGAAATTGGGACGACCACTTACCTTTAATTGAATTCTCCTATAATAATAGTTATCATACAAGCATTGAAGCTGCCCCATTCGAAGCACTGTATGGACGAAAATGCAGAACTCCAATTTGTTGGGCAGAAATAGGAGAAAATCAATTATCCGGTCCTGAAATAGTACAAGAAACCACCGACAAGATCACTCAAATCAAGGAAAGACTAAAGACTGCTCGAGATTGTCAAAAGAGTTATGCCGATAATCGACACAAGCCACTGGAATTTCAAGTCGGAGATAAGGTACTTTTAAAAGTTTCTCCTTGGAAAGGAGTAGTACGATTCGGTAAGAAAGGAAAGCTGAGTCCCAGGTACGTTGGACCATTTCCAGTAATTCAACGTATAGGACCAGTTGCCTATCGCTTACAACTACCAGAAGAACTAGCTGGAGTACATGACGTATTTCATGTATCCAATCTCAAGAAATGTTTATCGGACGAATCCCTGGTAATACCTCTTCAAGATGTAGAGGTAAATGAAAAGTTAAAGTTCGTAGAGAAACCACTACAAATAGAAGACTGAAAGATCAAATTTCTCAAGCACAAGCGATTGGTACTAGTTAAAGTCAAGTGGGAGTCGAAAAGAGGACCCGAATATACTTGGGAGCTGGAATCAGAAATGAAACGGAAATATCCTTAATTATTCCAGTAAATCTCGAGGACGATATTTTTATTAAGGTGGGGAGGATGTAACAACTCTCATCAAAAGTCCTATTTATTATTTTATTTTAAACAAAAGGAAACCCTAATTGAGACCCCCAAGTAAGTCTGCATAACCCCTAAAATTTTCAGAACAATCGGAATCAGGATCAGGGCCCCTAAAACTCAGGGGGGGGGGGGTAAATTCTCGTTAGTATTATCTAAACAGTTTTACGTGTAAAAAGAATTCGAACGAACGACCAACTCACCTGAGCTACTGGGACACGGGGCTACCCTATGCTAGGGTGGTACCCCTCGCACCACGCGAAGGCCCCTCGCGCCACGCGAGGGCGCCCTTTTTCCAGTATATATAGTAGACATTGGCACTTGCAATTACGCGTTGGTTCGACGTTAAAATTCGATTCATGCACTGAGATATCGTCCAAATACTACAGAAACACACACAATCTCAAATTCCGCCGCGATAACAGGGTAATAACTCGATCGCTACTACGATTCAATGCCCGATCGATGAAAACTATCCAATGGATGTTTAAGTGCTTCCCAAATTAGGGTTATGCTTTGTCATTCGTCGTGAATTCGATGGATGTTTAAGTATCGCACTTTGTCATTCGTTGTGAAGGTTTTAATCTCATGAGTTATCGTAAATGCTGTATTAGTTACTAACCTAGTTCGTGTGCATTGTTATTTGAATTAGGATAACAAGCTTATCAGTAGGCTAAACTCTGCTCAATTAAACTTGCAAAGTGAGTCATTCTCTTTTAACCAAATTTGCTTTAAAAATCATGTTTGTTTTCAAAGTTATAATTACAGGGATTAAGTCTTTGTAATCTCCAAATTACAGTCGGTATGTGGGGTTTTGTATACATTACTTGATAACCGTCACCATTGGACAACGGGTTAGCCAAGGGGTGATATGACCATAATCACAGACACCATTGGACAACGAGATAGCCAATAGGTGGTCGAGTGATAAATACCGTGGGTAGATGGTTGATATGTATAAACACTGTAATCGCTCTTAATACTGTAAATTATAACAACGCGTCGTTTTTAGTAAAAAGAATGATTCACCAGTATTTCCCCGCTGACAAAACCTTTTTCAAACATGTTTCAGGTGATCTGTTGTGATCCAGGAAAAGTGCCGCGAAGCACTACAAGCTTAAGGAAGTGGCTCAATATACATAAAGAAACATGTTTTGTAAAACAAAGATTTCCTAGTGAAATCACCTTATTGTAAACTACCGGGGTTTTATCCCAAAATATGAAATAAAATAATCGGGCATTTTCAGTTTTAAAAAGATCCTGCTAAAATCTTCCGCTGTCAACTCACTTAAATAAATACCACGGGATTTTCTGTCCCGCGGCTCCTGAACCGGGTCAAACCGGGCCAGGGGCCGTGACACTTTTGTTTGGGGAACTGAACAAGAGTCTGCTTTCCAAACCCTCAAGTGCATGCTTTGCAATGCTCCTATTCTCACATTGCCCGACGGAAACGACAACTTTATTGTCTATTGTGATGCCTCGAACCTTGGTCTTGGCTGCGTTATCATGCAATGGGACTAGGTCATTGCCTACGCATCTCGTCAGCTCAAAATCCACGAAAAGAACTATACAACCCATGATCTCAAGCTAGGCGCAGTTGTTTTTGCGTTAAAGATTTGGCGACACTACCTGTATGGTACCAAGTGTACGATCTTCACCGATCATAGGAGCCTACAACATATCTTTGACCAGAAGGAACTTAATATGCGTCAACGCCGATGGGTAGAACTTCTCAACGATTATGACTGTGCGATTCGTTATCACCCTAGTAAAGTAAATGTCGTTGCCGACGCTCTCAGCAGGCGGAGTTATTTACTTAGCATCCGTGATACCCGAGCCCAATACGATCTCGAAACCCTCATCCGTGAAGCCCAGCATGCTTGTTTTAACGAGTGCACTTTGGATAAGGAAAGAATCTACCACGATGGAGCTCAGCTTGTGAATAAGTCGAATGGGATATTCCACTTCCTGGACCGAATTTGGATCCCTAAACGGACCAATTTGCGACAGATGTTGATGGAAGAAGCCCACAAATCCCGATATTCTATTCATCCCGGTGCCGATAAAATGTACTAGGACCTCCGCTACAAGTACTGGTGGCCGGGCATGAAAAGGGATATCACCCTCTACGTTGGAAAGTGCCTGACTTGCTCGAAGGTTAAGGCTGAAGACCAAAGACCCTCTGGCTTACTCGAACAACCCCCGATCCCTATGTGGAAGTGGGAGAGTATAGCTATGGACTTCATAACTAAGCTCCGGCGCGCGCCATCAAGTCACGACAGCATCTGGGTTGTTGTTGACCGTTTGACCAAATCAGCCCACTTTTTGCCAATACGGGAAGACTACAAGGTAGAACGATTAGCCCGAATCTACACTAATGAGATCATTTGTCAACATGGGACGCCTCGCGACATCATCTATGACCGTGATGCTCGGTTTATCTCGCGACTGTGGGAAACGTTTCAAGCTGCTCTCGGTACAACGCTTAATCTAAGTACCGCATTCCACCCTCAAACCGACAGTCAGACTGAGAGAACGATCCGTACTCTTGAAGACATGCTCCGTTCGTGTGTCATAGATTTCGGTGGTAATTGGGATGCATACCTTCCATTAGTCGAATTCTCATACAACAACAGTTATCATTCCAGCTTTCAAATGGCACCATTCGAGGCTTTATACGGAATAAAATATCGATCGCCAATTGTATGGCACGAGATCAGTCACTCGCAACTAACCGGTCCCGAGCTATTGCAAGAAACGACTGACAAAGTCCTCCAAATAAGAGACAACTTGTTGAAATCTCGAAGTCGACAGAAAAGTTACGCCGATAGACGACGCAAGCCCTTGAATTTGACGTTGGCGACTACGTACTCCTAAAGGTATCACCTTGGAAGGGTGTGGTCAGATTCGGCAAGAAAGGGAAACTAGCACCTCGATATGTTGGACCTTTTAAGATTCTGGAAAGGATCGGAAAAGTCGCCTACATACTCAAACTACCAGAGGAACTTAGTAATGTCCACCCGACTTTCCATGTGTCAAACCTCCGAAAGTGTCTGGCTGAGCATGATTTAATTGTACCTCTCAATGACCTCCAAGTAAACGAAACACTACACTTCGTGGAAAAGCCTATCGAAATCATGGACCGCCAAACCAAGCAGCTCAGACGCTCGCGCATTCCTATTGTGAAAGTCCGATGGGAAGGCAAACGAGGCGCAGAGTTCACTTGGGAACTCGAAAGCGACATGAAGGCGAAGTACCCACAGTTGTTTGTTACGGCTTCAGCCTAATTTCAGGACGAAATTCCCTCAACTAGGGGAGGCTGTAACATCCCGTGTTTTGAAAGTCAAAGTCAAGATTGAAGTCAAAGGAAGAAAAGATTGCTAATTACGATCTGTCTTTCCTTGCTCAATTCCTGTTTTGACTTCTTTGACTTGTAGTTAGTCTATTTTGTTATCGCTTTAGTTGTATTATGTGGAGTATCTAGTTAATAATCGCATAGTAGTCGCTGTTTATCGCATGTTTAATTGCTTTATCGCTATCGCAATCGCACTCGCAACTCGAATTACGCATTTTGGTTATTGTTATACGTGTGTGTGCCTTATGTGTTACTTGTGCGTGTTTATTTATGTTATGTTGTGGTGATCAATCAAAACGCAATCGAAACTCAATCGCAAACGCTAAACAAATATGAAATAAGGATGCTTGTTTGTTGATATAGTAGTTGGGATTAAAAGTAATTTGACTAGGAAACTCTAAGACATCGAAACGCTCTCAATCGCAATCGAAACGGCAAAACTTGTCGCACCGAACACTCGAACCAAGTGACTGATCGATCAGGTGACTAGCCGATCGAAAAGCCATTCGGTCGAGCTGTCGCTCGATCGGCCAGCTGTTCGACCGGGCTGCCACCCGATCGGCCAGCCCCTTTTCCTCTTTGGGAAACCCTATAAATACCCCTTGTCTCCATCATACTTTCCACTTTTGGCAACTCTCCTCTGACCAGCTCATCTTCCCCACTTTTCTTCAGATTTCTCGCGATTCCAGTAAGATCTCGTCCTAAATCTTGTATTTCCTTAATCTACACGCACTCCTACACCTTTCTATCTTTTGAATCTTAACTTTTAACCGTGAAATCATCAAGATTCAAGGTGTTCTAGGATGACGTCATCATGTGTTCTTGAGAACTTCATGTTTTGGCCTCAATCCACCAAGAACAACTTAGATCTAACCGATTTCCATATAAGCAAACAAAGATCTTTCATAGATCTAAACATATTCACAATGAAAAGAATTGAAAGATGGTTTTCCAACATTCTTTCAACTCTTTTACACTCAATGCATTCAAAACCGATAGAATCGGAGCTTGTGTCGACTTACTACTCGTTCTTGTGGTTGTGTTGGTTCAAGATCTGGATTCTATCCACGAGACTACCGATTTCGGGTTAAACATGGAACACCGTCTCAAACAGTTAACTGGTCGGATTTGGGTGATTCCTGTCCGATCAAGGGTACCAAGTAATGACAAGGTTTCTGTTGCTTAATACGTTATCAAAACGACTCGATAAAACGACAAACAATCAAAACAACCAAGTGTAAGACGAACAGGTCGACCAGGATGGAGTGTCGTCCGATCGGACCGCTGTCCGATCGGTCAGACATCCGAACGACCAGTCATCCGATCGACTTGCACCTTGGCCCACGATTAATTTTCAAACCAACCTTCAAGAGTTTTGGGACACCGAACGGATTGTCGTCCGATCGAGTTACCACTCAATCGACCGACCACCTGACTATGTGATGTTTCGAAACTTCAAACACTTAAACAAATTTGAACATGTTCAATGCACAAAGGATGCCACCCGATCGAACAACTGTCCGATCGAGTGACAACCTGCTGTGAACTTGTTCTCACTGAAGTGCCCAACCTATCGGACTGTCGCCCGATCGAACGGTTGTTCGATCGATCGACCTGAAAGGTAGAGATACTTTTATGTTTTCAAAATACTACAACGAAAACTTCAAAAGTCAAGCCATCATACATAAACACATCCTTCTCAAAGGAAGAAACAATCCACTCGAAAGGTCACCAGACCGGATGACCATCCGAGCGGACTGGCAACCGAACGACCGGCTGTCCGATCGGACTACCATCCGATCGAACTGCTGTCCTACCCACTTGCACTCTATATCGTGTTACGCGTCACTTATCGTTATACTATCAATCTGTTCAGGCTAACCCTACTCTCTAGCGCTCCCTTCAATCCATCAATCGTTGTGAGTATACTCGATCCCTTTTTACTTTACGCACTTTTGGGTGTTACATACGTTACTTATACAAAATCACATCGAACACACTACTCAATAATTTAAACGCTAACCGTTATCACATGTATACGTGACTTAATGAATGCTTGTTTGTTTGTTATGTTTACACATGGAATGCTGTCTACCTGCCTTAGCAACGATAGTACTATTAGTTTGGACTCAGCACCTGTTCACTCAGGGGTTGTTAAGGACAATTACTTACATGGCTCACAGTGGTGAGTATGTATCGCGAACTGCCTTGGGCAGTCAACCCGCAGTCATTGGTATCGATAGGTTCATGTCAATAACTAACATGCCTCATTTTACATTGTGTACGTGCTGGTTATGCGTAACGCTTCAAACTCTATATGCTATTATCAAACTTGTATGCTCACCTTTACACTATGTGTATTGACTTTTACTTTAACGTATGTGACAGGTGCTTATGATGCTTATTTGCTTACTTTGCTGTGAAATCGAGGCTAGGAAAGACCTAGGTCAACAATAAACAATTGTCTGTAATAAAAATCTGAGTTGTCAGAACAGAACAATTTGACTAGATCTTTTCTGTAATAATTGTATTATCATTTATGACATGGTATGGGACGTGTTGCTTTAAATATTTGGTAAATATAGTTGTTATGGAAACTTCTAGACAATCTGTTTCGCTCAGTGCCACGCCCCGATGTTTCCGCCATCGGTTGGGGTGTGACACTAAATGATAGGGTGCTTTGGCAATTGGTGTTGTCCCTGGTAGCAGGTGGATTCTGAATTCAACTTCCATGTCTGGTGGTGGTCCTGGTAATTCTTTCGGAAACACATCTGGGAACTGAGATACTACTGGAATATCTTTCAATTCTTTTCCTTTAGTGTTAGTGATTATGGAAATCAAAAACACTAATGATCATTTTCTTATATAACTTGTTGTTTTCATCACAGAGATGAATTTTGTAGATCTAGATGGCTTATCTCCTTTAATTGTGATCTTTTCACCCTTTGGTGAATTTACTTGAATTGACTTTTGATCACATAAAATACTGGCTTTATTGGCTATTAACCAATCCATTCCTAATACAACATCAAATCCTGCCAGATTCATCGGATAAAGGTTTGCAATAAACTTTTGATTTAAAATTTCTATTCTTGCTCCCTGCAAGATTTCAGAAATCTTAATGGTTTCCCCATTTGCTGTCTCTACTAGACATTCTTGTGGGAGTTTAGTTAATGGTTGATTGAGAAGTTTGCAAAATGAAGTATTAATAAAACTTTGGTTTGCACCAGAGTCAAATAATACTTTAGCAAAAACATCATTAACCAAAAACGTTCCGGCTATCACGTTCGGAATCATCTTAGCTTCTTTTGTAGTCAGAACAAATGCTCTAGCATTTTTAGTATTCTTGTTGTTCATGGCTGGAGCTAGTTTTGGACAGTTCGGCTTGATGTGACCTTTTTCTCCACAGTTGAAGCACATTCCATTATTAGGTTTCTTCCTGCAATCTTCTTTCTTATGTCCTGGTATCTTGCAGAAATTGCAGTAAGTGGAGCATTTTCCTGAATGCTTCTTCTTGCAGGTCTTGTAGTAGGGTGCAAAGGTAGAACCTACAGTTTTCCCATGGTCGGAATTTCCATAACGAAATTCTTGGGTAAGCCTTTGAGCTAAGTTCCTCCTTTGGTCTTCTTCTCGTGTGCGTACTAATTCGTCAGTCAAGGTGTTTGCTAGTTCTACAGCTTCTTCTATGGTTTGAGGTCTAGCTGCCTTGACTACATGCCTAATCTCACTAATTAATCCCCAGATATAACGGGAGATTAATACTGGTTCAGGTGATGCAAGGGTTGGTACTATTCTAGCATATTCAAAGAATCATGTAGTGTATCCCTTACTATCTACTCCAGTCATTCTAAGGTTTAAGAATTTATTTGCTATATGTTCTTTTTCATTGGGAGGGCAGAACTTCCTTTCGACCATGTTCTTAAATTCCTCCCATTGCATATTGTAAACCCTGTCACTTCCCCTAGACTGGAGGATAGTGTTCCACCATTCTAAAGTTGAGTTCTTAAACAGATTGGAGGCAAACATTATCTTATCCTCTTCTGCGCACTTGCTTATTTTTAAGATTGCCTCAATCTTTTCTATCCAGCGTAGAGCTGCAATGGCCCCTTCATTGCCCGAGAATTCCATTGGTTTACAAGACTAGAATTCCTTATAAGAACAACCATAAGGCATGGTTCTTCTTCTTTTGGGAATGGGCGCTTGAAGTATAGGTCCATTGTTCATGTTGTTTTCTGGTTCAGTGGGTCGTTTACTATCACGGTTACTTTTATTATTAGCTTCCCTAACTGTTTGAATAATATATGGCATTGCATCTATTATTCCTTGTGCCACTATGTGTTGGATGGCACTGTTATCCACTTGGTTTCCATTGTTATTGTTGTTCGGATTATCGTTATTCTGGTTTTTCGGATTATTATTCGGGTTTTCTTGATTCACTTCTTCGTCCATCTGAATTTTAAACATTTGTCACGTATTAATATCACAAGATAATATTTAATATAAACAATCACATAACACGCATGTTGATCAAAATCTTTGAACATTGCGACTTACTCTTTCTTATAAATTATGCATCTAGTACAAACTGAAACTGGAATTTAAAATTACAATACTATTAGGCATCAGTAGATATTGTCTAGTTTTTTTTTCAAACATACACACATACTATATATATATATATATATATATATATAATTTTATTATTATTATTATTATTATTATTATTATTACTTCTATTACCATTACTGATATGGGTTCATCCAGAACTCCATATTACGCTCGTCGTACTTCCAGACGAGTCTGATGTGTGCGAAGTGTCGTATATTTTAGGTGTATATTTTAAGCCCTTTTTAACACTTATTTTAGCCAAGTTTTAAATTTATAAAACACGATATTTCACTAACACTAAACACACATATGGGCAAGTGCACCCATCGTTGAGTGTAGTATAGCGTTGGTAAGATACCGAGGTCGTCCAAGGACACAAGAGCTTTTAATACCGGTTTATCCTCAACGTCTAACCAAAATAAAAGTTTGGAAAAATGTTTTAAGCTAAGAAAAATAAAAACTAACTAAAATGCTGAAAAATAAAAATAAAATAAAAACAGATAGACAAGATGAATCACTTGGTTCCGACTCGTATCTAGTATAACCTTTGATTATTTCCGCACTTTTGCACATAATTAAGAGATTATCTTAGTTATTGTAGTAGGCCCCTCTTTTGAAGGTGACGTTACCCTCACCCCAGTAGTTTGAGTCAGCAAGGATACAATCCTAAAAGGGTGGATTATTGGAAGATAATGAATTAAGTTATTAATGCAGTATTGTGGTAGGCCCCGCTTTTGGCGGTGACGTTACCCTCGGCTAAGTAGTCTGAGTCAGCAGGGATACAGTCCTAAATAGCCGGGTTATAGTATTAATAGTAGTTAACTTATGAGGGGGTCAAAGAGTTTGGACCCCCGCCATCCAATACCGTGAAGCATTGAAGGAGGTCCTACTAAATTTGACCCAGGTCCATTGCAGGACCTCTAAACGCTGAACAATGGCAAGACCTTTACCAAACCGTTCCCTTAACCCCCGACCAGGTAGCCAACATACCTCCATATAGACCGTGGAGATATGAATGGTGAAAATCTTTTATTTTATATAGACAGTAAAATAATGCCAAGACACCACGGACAAACGATAAGGAAAGATCACCTTCAACATAAGTAACTAGTTATTAAAGTCATTAATACAAAACCAAATAAAAAGTGCAAAAGATTAGAAATAAAAAGTATTATACTAGACACTTTGTCTTCACCAAGTGATGTAAGAGACTTAGGCAAACATGGCCTTGATTGTCAAGAACTCTTACGATCAATCTTGGATCCCGAGACGACTCACACACTCTACGATGGACAATGGATGATGGTGGTGGATGATGGTGTTGTGATGGTGGTGGGTGGTGGATGAAGTGTGAGAGAGGTGGTGTGCCAAGGGATGAGATGAAATGAATCCAAGCACTCCTATTTATAGGCTGAACAGAGAGCTGGGCACGGCCCCGTGGTGGGCAATAGAAGCTTCTATGGATTTGTCTTTTCTGCTGCTTCTTGGGCACGGCCCCGTGCTGGCTGAGCACGGGGCGTGTTCAGACTTCTGCCTTCTCTATTTTGCTTTGGAAGGTGCCGTTGAGGGGTCGGGCATTCCACTAATGTTCCATTCCTTGTATTTATGTTGGAATTAGCTGTCTTTTTGCTTCTTTTGTGTTTTTGAGCTCATTTAATCCTGAAAATACAAAAGGAAGACAAAAACACTCTTTTTCCAATATTAGTACTTAAAAAGGGTTAGTTTTATGCCTTATTTGATGTAATTTATATGTTGCATTTTGCACACATCAAGTCGTTCTCCGATCTGCCTCATCCTCTCACTACCTTCTAAAATCTCCTCACCAAATGTTCGGAGTTCCTGCACATTCTCTGCACTCATTGGGGGTGCAGGTTCTGGTACTGGGTTTGGAAACTGGGGCATGGGTTCTTGGTAAGGATAAGGATTCTCTAGAATCTCCCTGATGTATTGGTCATTATCGTAGTAGGGATCTAGAGGGTCTAAATCTGGGTAGGCTGCTAGGTTTGGCATGGGTTCGTCTTCTGGTATTGGGTAACGTTGCTGGTAATACCTATTGTCGTCTAACCATGGATTGTAGTCCGGGTCTAAGGGATTGGGTGCTGGTATTCTAGGTATCTCAGCTGGTTGAATTCAGGCATTGGGATTTGATTTTCTTGGTTGTTTTCGATTTTCATTGGTTGTGCGGGAAATAATGGTAAGGGCTGAGGTGCTATGAGTTGCTCAAGGTTAGGGTCGGCAGCTATGGTTGCTAGGATATGAAAATTTGCTAAACTCCTATTGAGCATATCCTGAGTGTGAGCATCTGTTTCTCTCTTAACGGCTGCTAAAGCACCCTGGTGTTGTAGCTTTTTCATCCTTTTCCTACGTTCATGTGCTCCTCTACTGAACCATCCTCTCTTTTTAGGAGGGAATGGCTCTTCAGACGGAGCCTTAAACACGAATATCCCATCTTCATTGTCAGTTGAATACCCTGAGAGGGCAGACTGTGAAGAGGTGCCTTCGCTTTTTGGTGAGCTGGACAACTGACGGTAGGCGTCGGAAGGTCCTTGGTCACTCATAATGTAAACTAACAAATAGTCAAATAACACACAACAATAAAATGCAGATATGCACGTAATTCCATAATTTATTTCCTAACACTTTGAATAATATCTTGGTGTCAGCAGAACACTTCTGTGGCTGAATCAGTGGCTTAGCTCTGATACCACCTTCTGTCGCAACCCCTGTCCCCTAACTACCCGGAAACGGGCGGCCGCGGCCAGTTTTGGTGGTATCGGTGTTTATCATTTTGGCAGCGGAACTTTCATCAGGATCGTAGTTATGAAATATTTTATCAGAGTAAAATACCACGCTTTTATAATATTAAACATATGGGAAAATCCCAAGTTTCAAGTACACATATTTTCATAGGGATAAACCCTATTTTATTTAAATAAAACATCTCTTTGCTTTAGGTAACTTTATAGTCACTTTTCCAAGCCTTCAGTGCTATCCAGCTGGCTTCTATTTGGCTTTCACATTTTGTTACCTGAAATGCGTTTAAAAACATTTTGTCAGTGGGAAATACTGGTGAGTGAATCCCAATTTAATCAAGACTTGTAAAAACCATTGTACAGTATTGAGGGCGGTCGCGCAATTACATTTGTTTCCATCTACTTTAATTACCACCGACAGTACTGTCAACCCGACTTGTGGTCATGTTACTACTCACAATGTAGTAACAAATTTTGTATACAAAACCCCAACATACCGACGATAATTGTAGAATACAAATACTCAATCACTGTTTAGTATATCATTAATTAGGTGAGGTTTTGTAAAAACAGTTTGCAAAAAGGAGATTACTCACATTGTTGTCTTAGTTTTCCTTAAGGATTTCCTGGTGATTATCTATTAATTACACAAATGCACACGCGTTAGTATAATAACCCAATATTTATATTAATGATACCCACCCCGAGACGGCACTCCAACGACTACGTCGGGCAGAACCACGACAGCCGTTACGGAACCCTGGATCAATCGGCAGCGTATCTAATACGTAACCGGAGTTATAATACTTACAACGAGGCAGAACTTCGTTATGTAGGGGGTATTATGCCCGAAAATCACTTTAATTGTTCAGAATTTCGAGAGAGAGAAAGTTTTGGTGCGAATTGGGACTGAAGGCCGAAGGTCTCTATTTATAGGGCCTGATTTGCAGTTCCTCGCGGCCCGCGAAGACTCAAAGGTCTTCTTACGCGGCCCGCGACATAGGGGTAGTAGGGCCTAGCTTGTCCGGGTCATCGCACTAGGTCCAACACGTTGCTGCCACGTGGCAGCTCAGGGTGTCGCCCTGGTGACTGGCTGTCGCTCCCCGCGTAGGAGGTAGCCAAGGGCTACGCGGCCCGCGAACGGTACTATTTTATGGTTTTTATTTTATTTTTAATTATATAGGGTATTATGGGCTCGGTTTTCATATACAGGGTATGTTTTAGGATGTATTGGAATATTTTAAATATATTAGGGGTGTCGGAAATATTTTGGAGGATTGTTATATTTATGTTTTGATTTGATTCATACTCAATGTTTTTTATTATATTTTTCCATTGGGAGGAAGATCTACCATTAGACCAGCCAACATTTTGGTATTTGGATGGATAGGAGGAAAGCACGCGTGTGTGAATCTAACAGGGGTTTCCCCCCTTGTGGCTTAGGGAGTAGTGTTTTCACGATAGGTCAGGCTGCTTTAAAAGCTGCTTCGGACAAAGTGACCAAACACAAGAAAACGTGCCTTGACAACCAGCACGTGTTTATCCCATTTGCTTTTGATACTCTTCGGTTCCTTGCGCCAGAGCCTGTGGACCTACTTAGCCGAGTTCAAAGGTCATGCACACTGATGTTATGACCCCGAGATCTATGGATGCAATTTTTAAAAGAATTAGTTTTGCTATTAAAAAGGGGTAGCTGCGTAGCTTGTTGCAAGTTTACCTTCTATCTCGATGTAATTTCATTGATAAAGGATAAACATTATTTGTAAACTCTTTAACTCTACTGTCACCTGTTTGTAATTTCATTGATAAAGGATAAACAACATCATTTATAAACTCTTTAACTCTGCTGTCACCTGTTTAAAGTGGAACTTTTAGGACCATTTTCAGGAAACATAAAATGTGGGTGTTTCATGTGAAAAAGAATTGAGAAACTTTTAGGAACATTTTCACGAAAACCAAAATTTAATATAAAAAAGCTTAATAAAAATGTGGGTTTTCATGTGAAAAGGGCATTTTGGAGCAAAGTGATGGAACTTAAGAGAGAGAGGAGAGTGGTGATATAAGTGACAAAGAACAAAGCGGAAATAAGATTATCATTGCCGATGTGCTTAGAGAAGTAAATGGTGGTCATTTTATCATTTTATGTTCTGATTAAGGGCAAAGATGAGACCATTCGTTACTATCATGAGTGGATGTGAGATAAAACCCGAAAAGAAAGCGAGAGATAGTTCTCTATATAATCATAGAAAGACGATATCCCCTCCCCCTCCTCCTACAAACTAAACGACTCTATAAATAAATGCTATATTCATTTTTAGAGCAAGTGTAGTGGAATAACTAAAAAGTGCAATACCTTTACTTAGGTAAAGACACAATAAACTAAACTACATATAACTAGGTGTAGTGTTTTAACTAATAACTTTTTTTAAATGGCTAGCGAATCCATCAAATGGGCTACTGGTGAAATTCACCGCAACGGGATACACTCGCCACCGAACCGGGAAAACCCTCACCTAGTGCCGAAGCCCGTGAACACTCACCCGAAGGCACAACAGTGCGGTGAGATAAAACCCACTTAGTTCAGGGAACGAACTAGCGACCGCCGCCTACTCGCCCACCCTAGTTATCACCGTTTACTCGCCTAGTCTCCCATCATCACCACCAGGTGCCACCGAAACTAAATGGTGAGGTAGAAATTGAACCTAGGTCACTTGGAACACCAGGTCTCTCGATTACCACTCCACCACCAGCTCATTGGTCTTTAACTAGTAACCTAAATAAATTAATTAACAAATACACGTGTGTGCTTGTGATTGGTGGTATGATGGTGGAACCCATCATCTAATTCCCTTTGTTCCCGTTATCGTGTTATCAGAGAAGGGTGGCGTTTGGCGTCTGGTGGGTGTGACTGACATGTAGTCTTTCACGCCTCAACTGCACACAGTTTTATAACATTTCGAGTCGGAAAAACTGACCCAAAACAGACCAACACGAACCCGAAAATTACTATAGTAGAATCGGTCCTCGGTCTTCTATCTCTTGCCAATTCGATTTCGACCCGGTTCATTCCAACCCGACCCGACCCGAATACCCAAGCTTCTCCACATAATAATAAGGCCTGGTCTATTCGCACACGCCATTTGTCTTTTTGCACACCCAAAGCGCCGCGCTATGGCCACAGCGGGGCGCTTAGGCTTGGTCAACAGACAAGGACTGACTGTCAGTCCTTGTCTGTTGACCAAGCAGTAAGCGCCCCGCTGTGGCCATAGCGCGGCGCTTTGGCTTGTTGGTTTTTTTTTTTGGAAATAGGTGGGATGTGGGTTAGTTTGGTAGTGTTTTTTGGAGAAAAAAATTGTATTTGAGTTTTATTATTATTATAAAATATTAGTATTACATATAATTCATAGTTGTTTTATAATTACGTTTTTTTTACGTCATTATTTTTATAGAATGTATATAATATAAGTGCGTCTTTATAAACTCTTAACGTAGTTTATTTTGTTAAATTAAACGAACACGTTAAATAAAATGTACAGAAAGCCATAAGAATTAAATGTAAACAATCCAAAACCAACGTGATGTAAATAGAAGATTAACTGCAATATATATATATATATATATATATATATATATATATATATATATATATATATATATATATATATATATCAGTTTGTACATACAAAACAAAAAGGTACAACTGAGCACATAATACATAACAAAACACTAAACAAACAAACTAAGGTACTAATCCTCGTGCGGTGGGGACGGTGGGAGGGGAAGTGGAGGCAACACAGCGAGCTCTCGTAGAGCAACGAGCGTCTCGACGATCCAGTCAATGCGTGCGCCCAGGCGTCTGAGGCGCCGGTCGAAGTCCCGAGCCACCTCACGCGCTGCCGGAGGCAGGTCAGCGTAAACGTGCTGCGGGTACTGTGGCGGCTCAGGAGATGGCTGAACGGGTGGTATCGGGATCTCCTCGACATGCTCCTCCTGAGCCGGATCCTCGAATACAGGCTGAGCCTGAGCCTGAGGCTCGCCCTGAGGCTGATCGAGGTCCAGAGCCTGTAGCTGAGCCTGCCGAGCGGCCTCCTGAACATGAGGAGGGGCTAACACTCCAGGCCTCACCTCAATAACAACCGGGATGACCTCCGGCAACACCTCTGGATGCCAAATCAGCCCGTCACGGCCCTTAAACCTCAGACCAACATCAAAGGTACGGGTGATCTGCATGCTAGATGCTGACGCGTGGCCCAACGTAGTCGACGGGATCGGTGCGGACAGCTCCGGATCACTCTCGGGCACGATCCCTAGCGAGCGTGCAATGGCGGTGATGTATGAGCCACCGTGCAGCTTCCCGCGGAGCTGCCGGTGGTATACTGTGGCAAAGTAATCTGCCAGGCAGCCTGCTAGATCGCAGGTCTGGCCGCGAAGTAGGCAGTATAGAAAGAAAAGGTCACTGATGTTGACCTTCTCCCTGCTGGTACCCCGCGGCATGATAGATGACCCGATAATATGGTGCAGGTATCGGTACAAGGGGTCTCTAATAGTGGTGGCCTTTTGCCAGGATTTCCCAAAGGGAACCCTGGAAATGGCCCTCCAGAAACTAATAAGCGTCTGCCTGTCCATCTGCCTAATCCCCTGCGTATATAAATCAGTATCAAGCTCGGGCTCTGTGTACAAACCTGTATGGACAGCAAACTCCCGCACACTCATCTCAAACTGCTGACCGGCGAGACGGAATGTAACCTCGTGGACTGGAAAATCTGGGTCCTCCACGTAATCCGCCGGATGCGGCGCGTATGTAAACGTAGAAAGAAACTCGACCATAAGCTCACGGTACGAGTCCTCCATCGCTATCTGAAATAGGCGCGACCAAGGAGTATCTAGTCCAACTATATCACGCGTCCACGCGGCCTCTCCCACGGTCTCCAGCAGGTCCCAGTCTATCCCTACATGCCCCCAATCTCTATGGTGCGCAACGTAGCGCATCTTCTCCTCGCCCGTGACCCCTGAAGAAGCTGCAGGTACGGACATACCTCCTCTCCCACCTCTCCCTCAGCGTCCATATGCTCAATCTCGTCATCGGAATCCATCCCTGCACGTTTAAAAGATAATAAACAAATAATATTATTAAACAATTTAAATAAAAGATAATAAACAAGTAATATTATTAAACAATTTAGAAAAAGATAATAAACAAATAATATTAAATAAAAGATAATAAACAAATAATATTAAATAAAAGATAATAAACAAATAATATTATTAAACAAATAATATTAAATAAAAGATAATAAGCAAATAATATTATTAAACAAATAATATTAAATACAAGATAATAAACAAAGAATATTATTAAACAAATAATATTAAATAAAAGATAATAAACAAATAATATTATTAAACAAATAATATTAAATAAAAGATAATAAACAAATAATATTAAATAAAATATAATAAACAAATAATATTAAATAAAATATAATAAACAAATAATATTATTAAACAAATAATATTAAATAAAAGATAATAAACAAATAATTTTATTAAACAATAAAAACAATAAATAATAATAAATAAATAACAGAAAAAAAAATTAAACATGAACCAAAGCCCCCCGCTTTGGCCTCGGCGCGGCGCTTTGGTTCTTCATTTTAAATAACAGAACCCAGCAATCGAATCAAAACCCGGCCAATCAAAACAATATCAAACATAACTATTTAACCAAAACGATAAAGGATGTTCGATCTTACCTTTTAGCGGTTGAAATCTTGAAAAATAAGATCGTATCCCAACTGTGTGTAATCGCACCTTTATGTGTGTGTTTGTGTTTGTTGATGAAATGGGGGAGAAGCTGCCCCGCTTCAGCCTAAATGAGGGACCAAAGCGCCGCGCTTTGGCCATAGCGCGACGCTTCATTTCAAATTTCCGGGCAAAGCGCCCCTCTTAGGTCAAAGCGCGGTGCTTAGGGCCTTTTTTAAAATTGTTTTTAATTCACAAACGCGTCGATAATAGTCTAAATTTTACGCTTTTTCCATTATACATCATTTTTTAATATATATGGACTATACTGCAAGTTCCGGATCAAATCGGTTACGTGTGATGTCGTATTCCATTATATCGTATCATTTTTGTTTGAAAGCACAAGTACTCCTATGAGTAGTTTTATGTGTATCAGCCTCCTACCGTACATGTACATGACGTATTTTTTCATTAATTGTAGTATTATGATGTATATTATCATTTGGGTCATACAAGTGCGTATTGGATCTGATTGGGTCGTGTCGTGTCGGTGACATTCAGTTTTTAACGTGATGTAACGCATATATTGAACAAACACAAACGTGATTATTATTAAACACATTTAACATACATCTTGAACATATGGGGTTACATTAAGGTCAGGGGGACGATACGTAAGCATTTCGTACGCGTTGATCTGATCCCTATATAATGTATGCCAGGCTGTTGCGCGCTCTGTTATGTTCGCTGTCCAGAGTAGGTTTGGGGGAGGCATTGGATAACAACCTCCAAGCTCTACATGTATGAAATGCCCATCATCGACGAACACAACCGCAACCACTAAGTGAGGTTGCTCAGCTTCGTTTGGCCCGCCCAGCAGAGGGAAAATTGTATCGCTCCCACGAATGTCGAAGGTGTGAACAATCACACCGTATCGTTGGGCAATAAGAAACCCCGTCTCAGGCATCGTCATGTAATTTTCGATACCTGCTCGTCCCACCCCCTTGAAATCGATCCGTCTAACCAGCATAGACTTGATCCTCTGCAACACCCATAGGTAGTTCTCTAACTTCTCAGCGGAAATTACCGCACAAGCAGCCATAAACGATTTGTTTGTCGACGTCATGCCTACGACCTGAACAAATGGCAGGTTGTACATGTTCGTTTTGTAGGTGGCGTCAATCATTAGCACATGCGGGAAGGCACACCACATAGTGAATGATTTTTTGTGAACAAAGAAGACATCTTCAACTTCGTTCGATATCTCATTCGTGCGCATGAACAGCGTTGTGTATATCTTTCGGAATAAGCTTTCTAGCCGGATTGTTTTTTGTCAGCGTTCGCCAGATACTTTGGTTGGGAATATCTTGCTCTGCCAGCTCCTTAACCAGTTTTTTATCCTCCGAAGAAAGCCTTCTAGCATACGCGCGACCCTCTAAGTTTTCAATAGGAGTGTGGTTATGCTTCGCCTTCGTCACCTCGATCCTCCAAACACTTCCGGATGATTCCGAAAACCCGATCATCTCGAACGGGCAGCCTATTTTCTTGCTACCCGTTTTCCTCTGTGTAGCTATACTCTTATGCTCCCCACCAAAAGTACATTGAAACCAAATCTTGTAATTCTCTCCTCTTTTACTCGACCTCTTAATCACAATGAGGTAACCATTGTCTTTTTCCGTGTCTTGTACCCAACGCACCAACTCTTTACGTGACGAAAAGGTCTGCGTTGTATCAAACGAAAATGTAACCGGGTAACAGCCTTCCTCGTCAACAGACACATCCTCCGCTCACCATCGTCACCGAGGTCCGAATAGACTTGATGTTCAAAGCTCTGTTCACAACCGTAACTGTGGTTTGGATAACACTCCTGCTGTACAAAGCTGTGCTCGCCACCGTAACCGAAATTCGAATAACCTTGTAAGCTCTGTTGACAACCGTAACTGTGGTTTGGATAACACTCCTGCTGTACAAAGCTGTACTCGCCACCGTAACCGAAATTCGAATAACCTTGTTGTGCGTAAGGGTCCTCCACAGGGGTATTCAAATCCAGCTTCACCGTGTTATCACGATAACGAATGCCAGATACAACCTCTGCCTCCCTCAAGTTGGACGAGACCGGTTTCTCATACGAGTAGAAATAGCGGTCCCCTCGTAAGAATCAGGAACAACTGACTCGTTAGAATATTGACCGAAAAGATAGTTGCTTAACCACGACATCGTTTTTTCAAGACACGTAACTAATACAACAAAGAAATCGACAAACAACACAAACCCCCGAATGCTAAATGTTGTGTCTGAGAAGGTTTAAGTAGTGAAAATTTGGGGTCGAAGCGCCGCGCTTTGGCCATAGCGCGGCGCTTAGGGTTCACGAGACCTGCAACCTCGTTTCACTTTTATGTCTCTGCAACTTATGTTTCAGTTCAGTAAGTCAAATCACCTTTTGTCGAGCTAAGCGCCGTGCTATGGCCATAGCGCGGCGCTTTGAGGCGTGAAAATAATTTTTCTCGTGTCTGAATAGCATGACCCAATAATAATTTAAAGAAGTTTACATAATTACCCTTCAACCAAAAGCTGTCAAACTCCTGTGATCAACTCCCAACTTACATCACGCGTTACTTCTTATACACATTCATTACAAACCCCAAAACGCCAAAAACACGCCGTTGAGAACTCAGAAACCACCGTTTCCGGCAGATCTCCGGCGTCTGATTCCTTTCCCTTCATTTAAATTCACACTCTCAAACCTCCAATTCAGATCTGCAACAACTCAATTTCATCAAATTTCATTTTCAATTCCAAAAATCACTCATTATACGTACTTTAATCGTTGTTATTGATATTATTAGTTGTAATTCATTAATATTATGTTCCGATTCCAGCAAGAGAAGATCAGATTATTATCCTTTTGCTCAAATTAGGTTTCGTTCTTGTGTTGTGATTATCGTGTGATATGGCGGATGCGTTATCTGCAATTCCGGCTGCCGTGCTGCGGAATCTCTCCGATAAGCTTTACGAGAAGCGGAAGAATGCTGCGCTTGAGGTTAGGGTTGAGTTTTGATCGGTTTAGTTAAATTTGAAATGTTTTACTGTTGAATTCAGATGAGATTAGTGTTGTGTTGATTTTAGGTTGAAGGAATTGTGAAGCAGCTGACAGCTGCTGGTGATCATGATAAGATTACTGCTGTGATTAATTTGTTGACTCATGAGTTTGCTTATTCGCCTCAGTTGAATCATCGGAAGGTGTAGTGAGAATTATTTGTGAGATTTGGTTTGAATTGGTTGTGATTTGGTGTTGTTTTGTTATAGGGAGGGTTGATTGGATTGGCTGCAGCTACTGTTGGTTTGAGTGGTGAAGCTGCACAGCATCTGGAGGTTTGTGTTAGTTTTTTGCATTGTTTGTTGGTATGATGTATGAGCATATGTATAGGTTTTGTGCTTTGAGGATACACTAGTTAAACATATGCTATAGTAGTTATTGCTTATCTTCACATTTCTGGTGATGTGCTGGTAGCGGATAATAGAGATGTTACTTTAGAGTCATGGTTGATTTGCGTGAATAGCTATTTTAACGACAAATGAGGAGTTAATCTATTAATTTGTTTCACGAGAATAGTCTTGTCTACTTTTTAGGGAATGTGGACTGTCTATGTCGTGACTTCATATGTTTTCTGCTAAGCTTTTTGAAGAATAGAATAATATAGGAAAAAACGCCCCGCTTGCGGTATGCGCATATAATGTATATATGTGTGGGCGTTCGGGGGGCAAAAGTGAAAGTGCAGTAATTTGAACGTCATTTTACTAATTTCGTGAATAGCCGAAAGACAAGGGGGTACATGCACTAATCAGCATTTGTCTCAATTGCTGAGTGTTATGTGCCTTATGTCCAAGGCTTGATGCAAAACTACTATGGAGTTGGGGGTCTCACTGGAAGTAGCCTCTATTTCTATGGGGTAGATAAGGGTGTCTGCATCTTACCCTCCTCAGACCCTACCTTAGCTTTGCTATTGGTGAGATTTACTGAGTATGATGATGATGATGAATAATATAGGTAAAACATAGAGTCTAGACGTAGTGATAAGCAGTACTTAAGTTTTCGAATACCCTCCCAAGCATCATCCAAGGTATCACATCATTGGAATTGCCGAGTTGCTGATTATGACAATGAGAAATATTTTCTAGAAAATGTGAGCTAACGGATGGATAATACCCTCCAAAGAAGGAAATTTGTAGATCTTGTGGTAGCAGTTGTGGAATGGCTGCAGCTACAATTAAAATATGATTAATTTGGTGGTTATCAGTCATCAGTCAACTTCTTATTTCCTCGTCGTGATCTCTGTATGTGTCCTGTTAAAGCTTTATTTTACTATGTAATACAAAATAATAAAAAAACAACAAGAAGTCTTCATTAAGTAACCGTTGTATTCCAAAGTCTACATTGACAATCATTTTAATAATATTATTGATACACATAAAGTTTATATAGATGTGATTAAACTTAAATATCAAACTTATAACCTGAATTTTCCAGTTATTTTAAAGGGTATTTGATTCAACCAAAAGTTCGCTTAGGGTTCATGTCCAGTTTTTGTTAGATGGTAATCTACTTGAAAGTGAGTTACCAGTCTGAATTATTCCGGCACTTCTTTTACTTTTAAGATTTTTCAGCAATTAAAGAAGTCTCGAGTTCTTTTGAATTTTTTAGCCCCATTGCATTGAGTTTAATGTTACCATATTAATATATAATTTCAGCGTATAATTTGTTGATCTCTTTGCCATTTTTGTGCATGATTGCTAGCGCAAGACACAAACTAGTCAATGTCTTGAAGAAAGGATAAGATAGTAGTGATATACTTGTACTAGAAGTAGACATTAAGTTCTCGATATAGGATCCGATTACGATTCATCAACTTGTGTGAGTCACAAGAGGTTGTCGTTGTAGTTATTTTTCCTTGATGACATGTTTATATACTAATTGCCTTACTATGCATTTAAAACAATAAATTATAGGCAACCTATTTGGTAATCAGGTTTTCTTTATTTTAAGGGATCATTACATGATAGATCATGTGATCCTTAGAAAATGACCAGTCGGGTTATCAGTTAGGAAAATTCTGTTTTTTATGACGGATCGTGGAACACCATTATTGGCCAAGAAGTTACCATGTTGACAAAATGGTTGGTTTATTTTGATGTCTTTGTTTTATGATTTATTTCATCACTACTTTTTATACATGTAGTGTATCTTATTATATTACTACAGCTAACAAACACACCCAAAGAACTACCCATTTATTACCTTCCAGCCACATGATTGAATGAACTACCATATTGGAATTTATTTGGCATGCCATATATAAAGAACCAGACTAAGGGTTTTTTTTTTCGAATTGTATCTCTTAATACACAATGACACAAAATAGCGATTCGAGTCTTCAAAACATCTGTTCACCATTTCGCTATGGTGTATTATTTGACGGTTGGAAAATCGTGTTTTAGATATGTTGTATATTATTTAACGGTTAGAAAATCGCGTTTTAGATATGGTTGTATATCAGTGAAGTTCATTTATTATCCAAGAAAAATATTTTGTGCAACTTGATGCTACAACAATTCATTCTCTATTTTACGTCTATTTCTCACATAAAGTAACCATTTGATGCGAACATGATTGTACCAATTAATTTGAATGAATTCTTCTTTCTCCTCTTTTGCCGTTTCATACAACCTTCCAGCAAATTCTACCACCAGTGATAAACTCTTTCTCTGATCAAGATAGCAGAGTTCGCTACTATGCTTGTGAAGCTTTATACAACATTGCAAAGGTGAGGATGAGTTCAAATATCTTCAAT